>JAVJIF010009346.1:0-147648 GCA_038442645.1 Agave tequilana | reverse complement strand
GGTTTAATGGGTTTCAAACTAACCCAATAGGGTTAATAGGTTAACCATTAGAGAGAGAAAAGAATGGGAAAGAAAGGGGGGCAGGGGCTGGCGGCGGCTAGCCCCTTCGCCGACATCACTTCGACGGCAGTGGCTCCGCCCTGCGGCGACGAAGTCCAGAGAACGAGAGAGTGGGAGAGAAGAAAAAGTTAGAGAGAGAAAGAGAGAAGAAATACAGGAAGAAGAAAGTAAAGAAAAGAAAGAAGAAGAAGAACAGGAAAATACGGAGAAGAAGAAGAAGAAAAGAAGAAGAAGAAGAAGGGGAAGAAAAGGAAAGAGAAGGAGTGGCGCCCGGTGGGGGGAGGCACGGTGGCGCGCCAGCTTGCCCGGTCAGCCTCTTTGGCTGGAATGAAAATAGAGAGTGTGTGTGTGTGAGAGAGAGTGAGAAAAAGAGAGAGGAAGAGAGAGAGAGCGAGAGAGAGGAGAGAGGGAGAGAGAGGAATAGAGAGAGAGAAGGAGAAATTGAGAGATAGAGAGAGGGGGAGAGCTTTTTAAGGGAAAGAGAGAGAAAAGGCGGTGATGGAAGGCGGCCGGGGGAAAAGTCTAGAGAAATGGAGAAGAGGAGGGGAAAGGAGAGAGAGAAAAAGAGAGAAATTTTTTTATTTTATTTAATTAATATTATAATTAGGTCAAAAATGACTAGCTCAAAACGGTGCCCAAACATAACATAAAATAGGAAATATTATGCGGAGGGGGAATATGAAATCGGATTCTAGAAAATTTGTTCGGTTTGCAAGTTAAAAATCCTGGAGTGTATCGCCGATACCAGGCGGTAGGGTGAGCATCGGTCGGTTCGGTTCGATTTTTGCTAATTTTTGCAAAACCGAACCGAAACGATTAGACTTAGTAACTGAACCGAACCGAATCGACTCAGTTCGGTTCGGTTTTTCAATTTTTTCGGTTAGGTCAATATATTGCCATCATTTCTTACATTTTTTAATCACCATTATATTATCATCCTTTAATATTATAATCTCAAATATCCACTACCCAAATTAGAAATAAGAAAAAGATTAAGCTTAATATGAATTGAAAATTTCATATTCTAAAACTTTTACACCGTATTTGAGCTCTTATATCAAAACTCATATAATTATTACTAACTTTTAATGATAAGAATGAAAAAAGAAACTATATTAATATAAATATTATTCTCAATTGTGATGGTGTACTTAATATTGCTTTCACATATTCAACATAAAAAAAGATGGTATTACTAAAACTAATGAGATAAGCTTCCACCAATTTTTATTATGAACTATATGATTCACTAAATTGAATTTGAGTAGGTTAATATATAGGGTGAGAAATTCGGTTCGGTTCGGTCTATTCGGGTTTTGGAACACAAAACCGAAACCCAACCGAATTAGAGCGGTTCGGTTCGATTCGGGTTCGGGTTTCGATTTTTGATCGGTTATTTCGGTTATAACCGAACTATGCTCACCCCTACCAGGCGGCACTGATATGGCCAGATTTTTCATAAAGTCAAAAAACTTCCCAAAATATCCTATCATATAAAATATGATCTAAGACACAAGGTGAAAGTAGATTCCCAAAATTCTACTCGTTTGTGAATTAAAAATCGTAGAGCCGATTATCGTATCGGTCGACACCAACTACGGAGATTTTTTAAAATAATCCAGAAAATTTCAAAAAATTCTAAAAAATCTAAAATATTGAAATAATATCAGAAACTAAAATCGGCTCAATCTTATTACCAAGAAGATCAAATCAACTTTATGCGCCGTATCGAGTACTGATACTATGATACGTACATCAGGAATCAGGGGGTTACATTTCTCCCCACCTTATAAAAAATTTCATCCTCGAAATTTCAATTCAGGTGGGAGGACAAGATTACAGCCCCAAAACCTAAATATATGGGCCTATGACGCTTCCGTTGCGCACCCTACTACATATAGTAAACTCAGGGTGGAGAATTAGTGCTATGAATGAAAGATAAAGGATTGAAAGTGATATGATGAAGAGAAAGCGAGAAGGGAATCAAATTATTCTGGTTAATATCAGGAATGAAGGAATAGACAAGAGTCGAGGAGTGCATTATCAACGAAATCTTGTACTCGTTGTTGGAATTCCAAATTTAGATATAGATAAGTTTTAATCTAAATCTGATTGTACTATTGGTAAGGGCCCGGGCATTGACCTAGGTGGTTACCCACACCAGGTATGAACCTAGGCTCTGATACCACTATGTAACTCAATCCCCAGGTACAGGGATGTTATAGCGACGTCACGTACTACGCTAAGCCTCAGTACAGGAAATAACCTCCATATATATAAAGTTCCACCAGGAAATAAGTAAAAGAATACCTGTAGAAAGAGGTTAGTGATCATAATAGCTGTAAAAAAAAGAGATAAATAAGATAACAGAAACAAATCACAAAGATACCTATAAATGGTCTCGATGATGAGTCTTCTTTGTGAATCCAATGGACTATTTGACAATACGATAACTCGGATCTCCAACCTGGGCACGTAAACTCAGGGTCGTCAGAAAGCGACCTAGTGAGTGATAAAATGAAGGAGGCAGTAATATGTACCCTAGTAATACAAGCACGATAATAAGATATAATACATGCTTATGTATCAGTGATACCATAATAGGACGTTAGTAATCAGTAGAAACATAAAATGTCATCTTTTTAATACCATCACCACCTAGCATGTTATCATCGGGTCATGTCTACAGTAGTCTCCAATTTTATAAAATAAATAATGTTGTATAGTGGTAACGTTACAGACATGAACATGCAGATGTACAGTATGCAACAGAACCATACGACTATGTTGTGCATATATAGTAATGATGTCTGTAAGGTATACATAAAGCAGCATATATGCAATGCAGAGTATACATGTACATCAATAGTGTGCAACCACATGGAGTGTAATAAATATCAGGAAATGATCGTGACATAATCGTGAATAAAACATCAGGAATAGTAACAAGTATAAAGGGACAATAATATACATGTGTGGAGTATGTCAGGTGATTTATATAATAATAACAATCAGTACCACCTGATATTTTAATCAATCTCTTCTAGTGTCCCATACCACTGAGTTCATACTGGAGCCTGCACTTCAGTCGAACCCATCCGACATGGCATACGAGTATCATTATCCAAACGAGAGAGTGATCAAATAACAAGTCTTCCCGACGTCACTATTGTTTATATCATTTTATTATGTTAACTGAAAACCTAATAGTTGAGGAGCTCTAGTCAGGTGGGTGTATCACGTGCATACCTAGGACAACGGTCTTAAACAGACTCCTGGCTGCTGAGACCAGGGCTACCTGCTAGGGCAGGAGCAAGAAACAATACAATACAAACGGTAGCCAGCCCTACCACGTCCCCTACAGTGGGACTAACAATAGATCTAGACATCCACCTGATAAGACCTAGTCAACTGTCAAGTCTCCCCCATCCCCAAGTTATATTCATTATAGTTAAAGAACACTGCATAGCAAGAAATAGTATAGTGCATGGTACATGTAACATGATAATATGACTTGAGCTCTATTGATAGCATATAACAAGATAGTAAGAAACGGGAAACAATAGATGTGGGATTCTAGAGGTGGCCCTCGTGGCTTGGATCCACATGGCACTTAATTTCACACATTACATATCAATAGCTCATGTATCCAGTAACGGGAATATCAGTAACGGAAAAAAAATCATGCAATAGGAATACATGAAATATACGCAACAATAATACATGCAATATGAACGGTGATTCATATGACAAGAATATAGAAATTATACATGCATGTGTAACAGTGATGTGTAACCATGATATAACTGTGTACCGAGTATCCATGTAGCGATGATAACAATATTTCAAATGATGGTATTCCGTGAATTGGTGTCTCTTCATATCGGTGGGACATGAATAAGTATTACGTGTCATAGTATCTTTGTAATGGTGATACATGTACATGAGATAATAGTGTCCCGTGTGACAGGATATCTAAGTCACGGTGTTCTGAGTGTATGTACCCTAATGTTTTGTCTAACAAAGTCTCTATGTAACAGATAGACATGAATATGCAATGAACTGTATGTAAACAACCGTGTCCGATGTAATCCAGGTGGGGTGGCCATATCAGCTACTCGAGTGTCAAATACTTATATTATGAATACAGTACTTGTGAAAATTATTAACTTCGGAATCTCGATTATTAAACAAGCATCCATATATATGTCAACATTTTATAAAAAATCAGGTAATAAAGTAATGTATGAGTATGTTATCTCTTATTATGTTTTAATTACAGGGATTTACCAGCAATTACATTTTATTACACAATAGTTATAATGCTTTACCGATAGTCAAGATTTATTAAATAGGCAATCAATCAAATTCACTAAACATGATAAAATATAACTTATAAAAGAAAAAACACTCACACACTAACCATGGGAAGGTAGCTCTCTTTCCCATGATCGCAACAGTTCTGGGATCGTCCAATTCGGAAGTCCGGAGCTTCAGATATCGCCCGAACACTAAAAGTAATAGAAATAGGTTAACTATATAATAAAGATATTTCAAATGCAATTATGATAAAGTATGAGGGGTTTTTTTTGTAGTTTTACTTTTATTGGGTTTTGGATGCGGGTTTGGTAAGATAACGGGTCAGTTTGGATTTGATAACTCAAACCCATAACTTAAGTATAATGGATTATCGGGTTATTGGGTTTAATGGGTTTCAAACTAACCCATAGGGTTAATGGGTTAAACCCATTAGAGAGAGAGAAAGAGAATGGGAGAGAAAAGGGGGCAAGGGCTGCGCCAGCATCTTCGCTGACGTCACTCTGCCGGCGGTGGCTCCGCCTTGCTGGCGGCGAAGTCCAGAGAACAAGAGAGGGGGAGAGAGAAAGAGAGAGGAGAAATACAGGAAGAAGAAAGTAAAGAAAAGAAAGAAGAAGAAGAACAGGAAAAGACAGAGAAGAAGAAGAAGAAAAGAGAAGAAGAAGAAGAAGGGGAAGAAAAGAGAGAGAGAAGGGGTGGCGCCCAGTGGGGGAGGCGTGGTGGCGCGCCAGCTTGCTGGCGGGAAGGCCGCCGGCGTTCAGCCTCTTTGGCTGGAATGAAAAACACAGAGAGAGAGAGAGGAGAGAGGGAGAGAGAGGAATAGAGAGAGAAGGGGAAATTGAGAGATAGAGAGAGAGCGAGAGAGAATTTAAGGAAAGAGAGAAAAGGCGGTGATGGAAGGTGGTCGGGGAAAGTCCAGAGAAATGGAGAAGAGGAGGGAAAAAGGAAAGAGAGAAATTTTTTTATATTATTTAATTAATATTATAATTGGGTCAAAAATTGACTAGCTCCGAACGGTGCCCAAACATTACATAAAATAGGAAAATATTACGCGGAGGGAGAATATGAAATCAGATTCTAGAAATATTATTCAGTTTGCAAGTTAAAAATCCTGGAGTGTATCCCGATACTGGGCGGCACCGTTTGGCCAGATTTTTCATAAAGTCAGAAAACTTCTCAAAAATACCCTATCGTATAAAATATCATTCTAAGACACAAGGTGAAAACAGATTCTCAAAATTCTACTCCGTTTGTGAACTAAAAATCGTAGAGCCGATTATCGGTATCGGTCGACACCAACTATAGAGAATTTTCAAAATAATTCAGAAAATTCTAAAAGATTTTGAAAAATCTAAAATATTAGAAAATAATATTTGAAACTGAAATTGGCTCAATCTAATTACCAAGAAGATCAAATCAACTTTGTACGCCGTATCGAATACTGATACCGTGATACGTACATCAGGGATCAGGGGTTACATTTCTCCCCACCTTACAAAAATTTCATCCTCGAAATTTCAATTCAAGTGGGAGGACAAGATTACAGCCCCAAAACCTAAATATATGGGCCTATGACGCTTCTGTTGTACACCCTACTACATATAGTAAACTCGGGGTGGAAAATTAGTGCTGTGAACGAAAGATAAAGGATTGAAAGTGATATGATGAAGAGAAAGCGGAAGGGAATCAAATTATTCTGGTTAATATTAGGATGAAGGAATAGACAAGAGTCGAGGAGTGCATTGTCAACGAAATGGTATTCTTGTACTCGTTGCTGGAATTCTCAAATTTAGATACAGATGAGTTTTAATCTAAATCTGATTGTACTATTGGTAAGGTCCCGAGCATTGACCCAGGTGATTACCCATACCAGGTATGAACCTAGGCTCTAATACCACTATGTAACGCCCCGATCTCGTAGGTACGGGACGTTATGGCGACGTACATACGCAGGGCGAATATACCCTCACGTACGCACGCTAAGCCTCAGTACAGGAAATAACCTCCATATATATAAGAGTTCCAGCAGGAAATAAGTAAGAATACCTGCAGAAAGAGGTTAGTGATCATAATAGCTACGAAAAGAGGGATAAATAAGATAACAGAAATAAATCACAAAGATATCTATAAATGGTCTCGATGATGAGTCTCCTATGTGAATCCAAGGGACTATATGACAATACGATAACTCAGATCTCCAACCTGGACAGGCAAACTCAGGGTCGTCAGAAAGAGACCTAGTGAGTGGTAAAATGAAGGAGGCAGTAATATGTACTCTAGTAATACAAGCACGATAATAAGATAATACATGTTTATGTATCAGTGATACCATAATAGGACGTTAGTAATCAGTAGAAATATATAATGTCATCTTTTAATACCATCACCACCTAGCATGTTATCATCGGGTCATGTCTACAGTAGTCTCTAATTTTATAAAGTAAATAATGTTGTATAGTGGTGACGTGACAGACATGAACATGCAGATGTACAGTATGCAACAGAACCATACTACTGTGTTGTGCATATACAGTAATGATGTCTGCAAGGTATACATAAAGCAGCATATATGCCATGCAGAGTATACATGTATATCAATAGTGTGGGACCACATGGAGTGTAACAAATATCAGGAAATGATCGTGAATAAAACATCAGGAATAGTGACAAGTATAAAGGGACAACAATATACATGTATCAAGCATGTCAGTTGATTTTTACAATAATAATAATCAGAACCACCTAGTATTTTAATCAATCTCTTCCAGTGTCCCATACCACTGAGTTCATACTGGAGCCCGCATTCCAGTCGAACCCATCCAGACATGGCATACGGGTACCATTATCCAAATGAGAGATTGATCAAATAACAAGTGTTCCTGACGTCACTATTATTTATATCGTTTTATTATGTTAACTGAAAACCAATGGTCAAGGAGCTTTAGTCAGGTGGGTGTATCCCGTACACCCGGGACAACGGCCTTAAACAGACCCGTAGCTGCTGAGACCAGGGCTATCCGCTAGGGCAGGAGAAAGAAACAATACAATACAAATGGTAGTCAGCCCTATCATGTCTCGTACAATGGGACTAACAATGGATTCAGACATCCACCCGACAAGACCTAGTCAACCATCAAGTCTCCCTCATCCCCAAGTTATATTCATTATAGTTAAAGTATACTGCATAGCAAGAACAAGTATAGTGCATGGTACATATAATATGATAATATAATCTGAGCTCTGTTGATAGCATATAACAAGATAGCGGGAAACAAGAAACAATAGATGTGGGATTCTAGAGGTGGCCCCCGTGGATTGGATCCACGTGGCACTTAGTTCCACACATCGCATATTAACAGCTCATGTATCCAGTAATGGGTATATCAGTAACGGAAAACAATCATGCAACAGGAATACATGAATATACATGCAACAATAAGACATGCAATATGAATGGTGATCCATATGACAAGAATATAGAAACCATACATGCATGTGTAACAGTGATGTTTAACCATGATATAATTGTGTACCGAGTATCCATGTAACGATGATAACAATATATGAAATGACGGTATTTCGTGAATTGGTGTATCTATATATCGGTGGATATGAATAAGTGTTACGTGTCATAGTATCTGTGTAAGGTGATACATGTACATGAGATAACAGTATCCCGTGTGACAGGATATCTAAGTCACGGTGTTCCGAGTATATGCACCTTAATGTTTAGTCTAACAAAGTCTCTATGTAACAGATGGACAAGAATATGCAATGCATTATATGTAAACAACCGTGTCCGGTGTAATCCAGGTAGGGTGGCCATATCATCTACTCGAGTGTCAAATACTTATATTATGAATACGGTACTTGTGAAAATTATTAACTTCAGAATCTCGATTACTTAACAATCATCCATATATATGTCTACATTTTATAATAAATCAGTAATAAAGTAATGTATAAGTATGTTATCTCTTATTATGTTTTATTTATAGGAGTTACCAACAATTACATTCTATTAAACAATAGTTATAATGATTTACCGATAGTCAAGATTTATTAAATAGGCAATCAATCAAATTCACTAAACATGATAAAAAAATAATTTATAAAATAAAAACACTCACATCTAGCCATGCGAAGGTAGCTCTCTTTCCCACGATCGCAATGGTTCTAGAATCGTCCAATTCGGAGTCCGGATGCTCCAGATATCGCCCAAACACTATAAGTAATAAAAATGGGTTAACTATATAATAAAGATATTTCAAATACAATCATGATAAAGTATGAGAGGGTTTTCTGTAGTTTTACCTTTATTGGGTTTTGGATGCTAGTTTGGTAAGATAACGGGTCGGGTTTGGATCTGATAATTCAAACCTATAACTTAAGTATAATAGGTTATCGGTTTATTGGGTTTAATGGGTTACAAACTAACCCAATAAGGTTAATGGGTTAAACCCATTAGAGAGAGAGAAAGAGAATGGGAGAGAAAGGGGCTGGGGCTGGCGGTGGCCAGCCCCTTCGCCGATATCACTCCGCCGGCGGTGGCTCCGCCCAGTCGGCGGTGAAGTCTAGAGAATGAGAGAGGGGAAGAGAGAAAGAGAGAGAAGAAATACAGGAAGAAGAAAGAAAAGAAAAGAAAGAAGAAGAAGAACAAGAAAAGACGGAGAAGAAAAGAAGAAGAAGAAGGGGAAGAAAAGGAGAGAGAAGGGGTGGCGCCCGGTGGGGGGAGGCGCGGTGGCGCGCCAGCTTGCCGACGGCAAGGCCGCCGACGGCCGGCCTCTTGGCTGGAATGAAAAACAGAGAGAGAGAGAGAGAGAGAGAGAGAAAGAGGAAAGAGAGAAAGAGACAGAGAGGAGAGGGAGAGAAAGGAATAGAGAGAGAAGGGGACATTGAGAGATAGAGAGAGCGGGAGAGATTTTAAGGAAAGAGAGAGAAAAGGCATTGACAGAAGGCGGTTGGGGAAAAGTCCAGAGAAATGGAGAAGAGGAGGGAAAAAGGAAAGAAAGAAAAAATTTTATATTATTTAATTAATATTATAATTGGGTCAAAAAATTGACTAGCTCCGAACGGTGCTCAAAAATTACATAAAATAGGAAATATTACACGAAGGGGGAATATGAAATTGGATTCTAAAAATCTTATTCGGTTTGCAATTTAAAAATCTTAGAGTGTATCACCGATACAAGGCGACACTGATTTGGCCGGTTTTTCATACGGTTAGAAAATTTCCGAAAATACCCTATCATATAAAATATGATTCTAAGACATAAGGTAAAAGCAGATTCCTAAAATTCTACTACGTTTGTGAATTAAAAATCGTAGAGCCGATTATCAGTATCGGTCGACACCGACTACGGAGATGTTCCCAAATAATGTAGAAAAATTCCAGAAAATTCTGAAAAATCTAAAATATTGAAAAATAATATCTGAAACTAAAATCGGCTCAATCTGATTATCAAGAAGATTAAATCAATTTTGTACGCCGTATCGAGTACTGATACTGTGATACATACATCAAGGATCAGGGGGTTACATGAAGCTTCTAACTTTGTTATTCCTTCGATGTTGACATCATGCATCATAATATCACCAATATTCGGTCGGTTCAGAGTCAATCGACAGTGATGTGATCCATTGAATAAGGAAGCTTTTCTTTGGTACTCTCCCAAGCATCTTGGTCTCAAACCCTGATCATCTGATTGATCAGGGTGGAGCTTCAATCAGAGGTATAGTGTTAACCTGATCATGAGAAGAGTAACAAGACTAAAACTGAAGTTTATAACTTTGTTATTTCTTTCATATTGACATCATGCATCATAGTGTCACCAATGTTCGGTCGGCTCGGTGTCAATCGACCGTGATGTGATCCATTGAATGAGGAAGCTTTTCTTTGGTGCTCTCCCAAGCATCTTGGATCTCAAACCCTGATCCATCTGATTGATCAGGGTGGAACTTCAATCATAGGTGTAGTGTTAACTTGATCATGAGAAGAGTGACAAACCTAAAATCGAAATTTCTAACTTTTTTTATTTCTTTGATAATGATATCATGCATTGTAATGTTACCAATGTTCGGTTGGCTCGGCGTCGATCGACCATGATATGATCCATTAAATAAGGAAGCTTTCTTTGGTGCTCTCCCAAGCATCTTGGATCTTAAATCCTAATCCATCTGATTGATCAGGGTGAATCTTCGATCAGAGATGTAGTGTTAAACTTGATCATGAGAAGAGTGAAAAACTAAAACCAGAGTATTCAACTCTGTCATTACTTCAATGTTGACATCATGCATCATAATATCACCAATGTTCAGTTGACTCAGCGTCGATCGACCGTGATGTGATCCATTAAATGAGGGAGCTTTTCTTTGGCGCTCTCCCAAGCATCTTGGATCTCAAATTCTAATCTATCTAATTGATCAGGGTGAAGCTTTGATCAGAGATGTAGTGTTAACTTGATCATGAGAAGAGTGACAAAGTCAAAACCAGAGTTTTCAACTCTGTCATTGCTTCAATATTGACATCATGCATCATAATGTCACCAATGCTCAGTCGACTCGGTATCGATCGATTGTGATATGGTCTATTGAATGAGAGAGCTTTTCTTTGGTATTATCCCAAGCATCTTAGATCTCAAGCTCTAATCCATCTGATTGATCAAAGTGGAGCTTTGATCAGAAGTGTAGTGTTAACTTGATCATGAGAATAGTCTCTTTAAAGATAGTATTTCTTCAAAAATCTGCTGTTGACCAGTATTATGAGCGTATCACCATCCAGAGTTATAAGGTGGTACGCTCCATTTGAGTAGACTGACTCTACTATAAATGATCCTTCCCATTTGGGTTAGAATTTTCTTTCATCTTACATGGCATAACCATAGGTCTTCTGACAGGTAAGACAAGGTTGCCTATCTTGAAAATCCATTCTCTAACTTTCTTATTGTAAGCTCTAGAAATTTGAGCTTGATAGAGCTCGATTTATTATTGAGATTGTAGATATTTGTCGTCCAAAACTTCTAACTCGTGGAGTCGCAATCGATACTTCTCCTCGTCTATCATCTCCATTGTCAAAGCAATTCGCAGAGATGGAATCTGAATTTCTAGCAGGAGTATGGCTTCACATCTGTACACCAAGGAGAATGGCGTGGCTTTTGTCGGGGTTCTCACAGTTGTGTGGTAGGCCCTGAGGCATTCGCCTAATTTGTCATCCCAGTCGCGTTAGTTTTTCGAGATGAACTTCTTAAGAAGCTTTTCAATAGTTTTGTTAAAAGGTTATGCAAGACTGTTGGCAGCTAGATAGTATGCTATTGAAGACACACTTTGAATCCTGAACTTGTTACAGAATCTCTGAAATGCTTGGCTGAAAAATTAGAGTCCATTATCGTAGACAATTTGACGGGGTACGCCAAAGAGATAGAGGACGTGAGGCTTGATGAATTTGATCATGTCTGATGTCTTTACTTCTTTCAGGGGAACAACTTCTACCCACTTAGAGAAGTAGTCAGTTATGGCCAGACGAAGCGATATCCTTTGGATGTTGAAGGCCTGATGGGTCCGATAACATTCATTCCCCACATCTCAAATGGCCATGAAGAGGACGTTGGATAAATGTCCCGGTACTTGATGATGAAGCCACCATGGATCTGACAGGCATGACATCGCTTAGCATAGGCGATGGTGTTAGGGATCATCTTCAGCCAATAGTAGCCAAGCTTCGAAGTTAGTCTCCGAGATTAGGTCCGGGTTGGTGAGCTCCGCACATACCACCGTGAGTTTTCCTGAGTGCCTCCTGTACCTCTTTGTATGAAAGGTAGCGGAGTAAAATTCCATCAGATGATCAGCGATATAATGTTCGCATAATCGCATTGTAGTAGAATCGAGGAGCCCTTTCTTCTGATGGCAGGTGCGTCCTTGGGATCATCTGGCAAGATATCATATAAGATGAAGTCAATGAATGAGAATCGCAAATTCCTGAATTCTAGACCTGTTCAACTCTTCAGAACTTCTTCGACTTGAAGGTATCCTCTTGAAGTTTGATTTTCTTCAAAGGCGAATTTTGGGCAGTACAAGTCATGGTTGTAGGCGAGTACTTCTCCGTGGCTCCGGCTAGAAGGGCCAATGAAGCAGCGAGAGATGCCAATACATCTGCATGTGTATTTTGCTAATGTGGTACATAGTCAATGTAAAAGCTTTTAAACTTCTCCGCCATGTCAACGGTTGCGTTGTGACAGGGTACCACGTCTTCATATCAGACTTCATACTCCCCGTGAATCTAGTTGACGATGAGTTTTGAATCATCGTATGCTTCGAGATTTTTTGTTCCAATCTCTTTAGCAAGTTGCATCCCGATCAAGAAAGCATTATATTCCGCAACGTTGTTGGAACACGGCTCGGTTAATGAGAATGCACAAGGGATCACGTAGTTTTGTGGAGATAAGAGCACTACCCTCACTCTAGCTACAATGTTTCCTATGGGACCCATCCTTGATATGTCATCAAAGAATAATTGCCGAACCTGAACTTCAAAAGATGTTTCGGTCATGTAGACTTCAGCGATCTTGTCCGGGAGTCTTCATAAAGTCTAGTTGCTCTTGGATCTGGATGCTATGCCAAGAAGTCTGCCACTGCTTGTCCTTCGTAGTTTTATGTGGCAAGAATTGTATCTCGTACTACGAGAGCAATATAGCTCATTTTATCAATCGACCATTTAGCGATGATGGTTACATCATAAGCAACCTCAAAGGATTAACTTTCGAAATAATGTAAATAGTCTGGCCCCACTGGTAGCGTCACATTTTCTGGACAGTAAAGACTAGGGTTAGACACTTCTTTTTGACCGAGTTTTGATGATGTTATGCTCCGATCATAGTTCTACTTAGGTATAAATTGCTTGCTCATGTCCCTGGTTATTATTTTGGGCCAGTAAAGCTCTAGAGAGTGATCCATAACTCGAACATATATCAGAAAGACTTTCCTGACACTAGAACTGCGAAGACTGGTGGATGTGTGAGGTATTTCTTAATTTCCTTGAACGCTTCTTGGCAAGCATTGTCCCAAATAAATAAGACTCCCTTCTTCATCAGCTTGGTAAAGGGTTGGCAACATCCTAAAAGACTCGATATGATTCTCCGGATGTAAGCCAGTCATCCTAACAATTCTCTGAGTTCTCTGAGATTTCTTGGAGGTTACATCTCCTGAATGGCACAAACTTTCTCCGGGTTGAGATGGATTCCTTAGATGTCACAACGAACCTAAGAAATTTGCCACTGACTACCCCCAGGAAGGACTTGGTTGGATTCATCTTCAGTTGATGCGACCACATGTTGTCGAATACTCTCTTCAGATCTGCAATGTGATCGCCTTTAGCTTGGCTCTTTATTACAATATCATCCAGGTAGCATTCTATGGTCTTGCGTATATGCTCGTGAAAAATCATATTCATTGTCCATTGATATGTTGCCCCTGCATTTTTCAAGCTGAAGGGCATCACAGTATAGCAATACACTCCCAATGTTGTTCTAAATAATGTATGCTTTTCATCTTTATGGTACATCTTGATTTGATTATATTCTTAAAATTCGTCCATGAAGGACATCCTCTTAACACGTATTGTCGATCATAACATCCCTAATCGGGAGAGTAAATTCATCTTTAGGACAGGCATCATTCAGATCGCGGAAGTCAATACAAATCCAGATCTTCCCATTCTTCTTGGTGACGGGCACGATGTTGGCTACCCAGTCAGGGTGCTGTTAAATAGCATTTTAACTTTTGATTCGATTTCCTCTATTATTTCTAGACGGAACCATCGTTACTGTTGCTTAACTGGTTTCACATCTGAATTGATGTTGAGGCGATGCATAGCCACTTGAGGATCAAGTCAGGGCATGTCCTCGTAGTTTCAAGTGAAGACATCTGTGTACTCTTGTATAAGATGTATTAAATCTTCTTTCTTGAAGAGCGATAAGCTTTCACTTATAAAGATGGGTTTGGGGTTAACCTTATCTCCTAGGTTAATCTGAATCACTTTGTCATTAATGGGTGGCTCACGCTGCTTGAAGTGAATATCCCAGAGAGTATTTAGGTGTCTGATCCAGGGATCAGTGTCTAACTGGATTATTTCTTCATCCTCGTCTCCATCCTCCAGATGGCTAGTTGAAACCATATTCACATAAAGATCTTTTAAGATAGTGCCGACGCTGATATCTAATTCCTATGATAATGTACTTAACGAATGATCGTGATATAATGATTCCTCGAACTCAAAGCCCGATGGGATTGAAGTTGACACGTAGCCTAACCCCCTCCGAGTTTGATGATAGTAGTCATGGGCCTTCCCTTTTGAAAGAAAAGATCGAAGCAGTATTCGTCTTCTTTTGCCAAAGTTTAAGTTGGACCTTTTCATCAGGTCATACCCCATATTCTCCATTATACGACTGCATTTGGCCCATAATAAGAGAATTGTGAGGATTCTAGATTGTCTTTCGAGCTTTCACAAGTGACTAGTTCAGACTCAATTTTTCCGAATAGAATTGATTTTTGACCTTTGTATTTAGCTGGCACTTCGAAGAAAGCTCTTTGTGCATTGTTGGTATTTTCGCGCATCATAAAGGATGACTTAATTAGTGTATGCAGTGATGTCAGAGCATCTACTGCTGACCATTGGTTACTATCTACGTCAGTACTAATGTCTGATAATACAGAATCAGAAGCAAACGCAGAAAAGTAAACCAAATTTAAGTTTTTATTGATACATCACTCACCTTCAACATTAGCAGTGGTATTGAAATTAAGCTTATCAGTGCTTGTTACAAGAGAATATATTTTCCAAAGACATTCTTCTTCTACCTCTGGTTCTGTGACTACTTCATTGCCAGAGTCTGGTTCTTCTGGTTGAAGATTCTCATCAGTCTCCAGAGAATCTTGGTAAAGGAGGGAGTCAGTGAAGTAATTCTCTACCCCCTTGAACGAATGCCCTTCAGCGATTAATGTTCTCACTCTTTCTCTTTCATTAGCATATTTCATCACTTAATGAAGATTAGATGGGACGATGGAGTTGCGATGGCCTATAGTTGTCCCAGCAGCAGATTGTAAGATGTGTCGGCATCAATAACATAACACGTCACTTCAGACTTCAAATCCCCAATCTGACATCTGAGTTTGATCTTGTCCATCGAACGCGCACCATTGGCATTGAAGTTATAAATGGTAGTCTGTGTAGAGCTCAATCGATGGATGAAAATCCCTACGTGTTGCATTATCCTGCGGGGCATAATGCTCAACATTGATCCTGGATCAACTTGAATGTGGCTCATTTCAGATGATCTAATGTATCCAATATAATATAAGGGTCTATCATGTTTCCCCTTTATTTGCATATCCTCTAGAGAGAAAGTGATGCATGGAGAACGTCTAGAGGCCTGATGACAGTAACCATCATCTTCCTTCCTGGGATGGCATGAATCTGGGCTAAGAAACCTCAGAATATGCCAATGCTTCTCTTAGAGCTTCTCTCATGGATTTGAAAAGTCTAAGAAGCTCGTACAGAGTGATTCGAACAGGGATGTTAGCCAGCTGAGTCAAAACATCAAAGTAAAGGGAGTTAATAGTCTTGCATCATCTTTTTGAAGGGCTTTGGCATAACAAAACTTCTTCTGTTTGTCCTCGGGCTGCTTTGTGAACTGCTCGGCTGTCTTTTTCACTGGTTGGGAAGAGCATGTCGCCGGCTGATCATACTGTTTCAAGTACTGCTTACCGGATTGGGTCTTTGATGTGGAAGGAGTACCTATCTCAGCAGCCAAGGCAGACTCCTCTTCTCCTGAACTGGTTAGGGAAGTAACATCTTCTTCAGTTTCGCTTGTAGAGATGCCCATCACATTGCTGGAGGACGCTTTAGCTTGGCCTTTAGATTTTTTATGTGTAATAGTTGTCCATTGTTGGCTTTCGATAATGTCAGGGTGAACTCACATTATCTCTCCTCGAGGAGCAGGGACAAGGATAAGGCCCTTCTCCCTTTTATTGTGGGGATCAGTATTGATCACTCTTAGTTCTCCTTTCAGGATGGGAACCACTCCGGCTGGTACTAATGAGAGTTCTTTGCCAAATTGAAGGGACATCATGTTAGCCATCACCTTCTTCTGCTCTGGATGAAGTTTGAGGACATCTGCGTCAGTTAGAGCTTAAAGAACATCCTTGAAGATGTAGTAGCTCTTCGTAGGATGCCCCAACATCCTGTGATATAAATAATAGTTGGGATCATTAATCTTCCTGACTTCATCAGGGCATCTGATCTCTTGCCATTAATATTGTTACTCTTCTGGAGTAACTTGAACATAGAGACCACGTGCTCATCCTTGAAGGAGTATGCTTTACTGACACGTGCTTGGTCAGCAGCTCCACGCCCTTTGGTTGGTTAGGGTTTTGATTAGTCATATATTGCATATATATTGTCACATTATCATATTTATTATCTAATAAATCCTATTAACAAATCTTATTTTTATTTAATGATGTGCAGGCCCATTGCTAAAGGAAAGGGAAGAGAAACGAGCCCAAAAGCCCATCAAAATTCTGATTTAATTCATAATTAATTCAAAATTAGAAGATCAGGGCAGATCAGAGAAGATAAAATCGGTTGAAAATCAGTTAGAATAAATCTTTACAAATTAATTGGTTAAAGCTAAAGATCAAAGGCAATTTCGTCAAATACAGGAGCTAAAACGGGAAATCCAGAACCAGATAAAAAAAATCGCTAAACCAAGGAGTACCACCAACCGGGTGTGGCCACACCCTGATAGCGAAAACGCGGCCAAAGTCGTGTTTCAACGGCTTGGTTGAGTCAGTTGGGGGAACATTTGCTCCCCTATCTTCATATGCTCTCCCCCGTTTAGTTTTTTCCTATAAATACTGCATTCGAAAGAGAAGAAGGGACCGAAAATTAGTTTAATTTCTTCTTTTAGTTTTAGGATTTAGGTTCTTTGTTAGATAGTGTTCAGAAGTTGTATCACTATTTTTAATTCATAGTTCAGTCCAAGTACAAGTGGGAGAGAGGAAAGAGTGATTATAATCTGAAGTTGAAGTGACATCAATAAAGGTTCAAGGCTTCTCTTCTTCTCCAATTCACGAGTATGTGTTATTTCATTTACATGTCTTATTTTACTTTAATCATGAGTACCTAAATTAATTTTTCTGGGCTTACTATCATCTTTCTTCGATTCCTCTTTTGTTCTGAATGATTTTGATGTAAAGAACCTAATGGAATCATATGTATGAAACTAAGCCTTTCTTTTTTGAAAGTGTTCTTGAAGGCACATGAGGATGGGTTTGAATTTTAAACTTTTATTTTTAAAAAACATCACTTGAACTTATTTTTATTTCATACTTGAAAGACAACTTGATGATTTATGTAACCCCCTGATCCCTGATGTACGTATCACACTATCAGTACTCGATACGGCGTACAAAGTTGATTTGACCTTCCTATTAGTTTGATTGATCTGATTTCAGTTTCAGATATTATTTTTTCAATATTTTAGATTTTTCAAAATTTTCTGGATTATTTTGGAAAATCTCCGTAGCCGGTATCGACCGATACCGATAATCAGCTCTACGATTTTTATTTCACAAACGGAGTAGAATTTTGGGACTCTGCTTTCACCTTATATCTTAGAATCATATTTTCTATGTTAGAGTATTTTTTTAGGATTTTTTTGAATTTATTAAAAATCTGGCCAAATCGGTGTCGCCCAATACTGGCGAAATCTTCTAAGATTTTTAAGTTGTAAACCAGACTGAATTCCTTCAAACTATTTTCATATTATGTCTCAGGTTAATATTATGTATTTTATGAAATTTTTGGGACTCGTTCGGAACTAGTCAAATTTTAACCTATTAAATAATATTAGTTAATTAATCTTTAATTGATTTTTTTCTCCCTTCTCTTTCTTTTTCTACAACCTTCCTCCCCCACCGCCCTTTTCAGTCAAACGAACCCAAAACCCCACCGCCTTCTCTCTCTCTTTCCCCTTAAAAATCTCTCCCGCGCTCTCTCTCTCTCTCTCTCAATTTATCCTTCTCTCTCTCTTCCTCTCTTTCTTCTCTCTCACTGTCTCTCTCTCCATCACTCTCTCTATCTGTGTGTGCAGGTCGCCGGCCAGGCCAGAGCCGCAGCCGGTCGGGGGTCACCGCGGTCGCTGCCGTGTGCCACTGCGCCCACCCTTCCCCTCTCCTTCTTCCTCTTTCCTTCCTCTTCTTCATCTTCTTCCTTTTCTTCTTTTCCTCTTATTTCTTCTTTTCTTTTCTCTTCTTTTCTCTTTCCAGTTCTTCTTCTCTCTCCATCTCTTCATTTCTCTTTCTCTTCCCGCCGGCGGGGGAGACCCGTCGCCGGCGAGATATGCCGCCGGCTAGACACAGGAGCGCGGCAGTAGCAGTTGCTGCTACCGTTGCTGTTGTATTTTGATAGGTTCGGGTGGAAACCCGAACCCATTAACCCTATTGGGTTGGATTTGCAACCCATTAACCCAATCACTTAAGTTTTGGGTTTGGGTTTGGATCTAAACCCGATCCGTTTGCCACCCATACCCGCATCCAAAACCCAATAAAGATAATATTACAGAAAACCCCTCATACTTTATACTAATTGCATTGGAAATATCTTTATTACATATTTAACCTATTTCTATTACATTTAGCGTTCGGGCGATATCTGGAGCACCCAAACTCCGATTTGGACGATTTTGGAACCGTTGCGATCGTGGGAAAGAGAACTACCTTCTCATGGCCAGTTGGTGAGTGTTTTCATTTTATAAATTATATTTATTCATGTTAAATTGAGTGATTGCTTTAGTTAATAAATCGTAGATATGGGTAAATCACTATAAATGGTAATTAAAATATACTTCATTATAGAGAAGTCTATAAAATATAAGTAATAGATGATTATATCCATTTCACATGGTTTAGTTACATCTATCACATCACTGGACATTGTCACTTCCTTACTGCAACATGTATATTATCACTATAACACTGTCACCATTACAGACCCACCGATACACTCGACACAGTATTGCATGTCAACCTCTGATACACTACACAGGATACTATCATTTCATATTCATGACCACTGTTCCATGGATACGCGACACTGATATTTCATGTGCTAGTATCACCGTCCCACAGACATTCTAATGCACTGAATGCACTAGATACCCTTATTTCATGATGTTCCATGTACATGCCTCACTCTTATGTAGATACTGAGATTCATGACATTATTACTGCATGTTCGTGAACCACTGATACACTGAGACGCTATTACACTAGATACCGCTACATGGATACTCTGTGTACAGTTACTTCATGTTCTTACACTATTGTTATATAGACACACCGGTCTATATGCATTTATCGTCTATGTATTCCTGTTACATAGATCATGGCTTATATTACTGCTCATGAATATTCTTGTATTCCTGTTATATTGAACACTGTTTATGGAACATGAATTATTATTACATGAGTAATCCGTCCTGTATTCTCGTTACATGATGATTTCCCGTTCTGATATTGATATTCTCGTTACTGGACATGAGTGTTACTGATACGCGATGTGTGAAACTAAGTGCCACATGGATCTCAGCCACGGGGGCCACCTCTAGAATCCCACATCTCTTGTATATCGTTTTCCGTTATCTTGTATCATGATATCAACAAATCTCATGTCCTATTATCGTATTACTTGTACCATGTACTGTTCTAGTACTTGATATACTGTGTAGTTCAAATCTAATGAATATAACTTGGGGATAGGGGAGACTTGATGGTTGACTAGGTCTTGTCGGGTAGATGTCTGGATCCATTGTTAGTCCCACTGCAGGGGATGTGGTAGGGCTGGCTACCATTTGTATTGTATTGTTTCTTGCTTCTGCTCTAGCGGGTAGCCCTGGTCTCAGCAGTCAGGGGTTTGTTTAAGGCCGTTGTCCCGGGCATGCACGGGATACACCCACCTAACTAGAGCTCCTTGACCATTGGGTTTTCAGTTAATATAATAAAATGATATAAATAATAGTGACGTCGGGAACACTTGTCCTTTGATCACTCTCTCGTTTGGATAATGATACCCGTATGCCATGTCCGGATAGGTTAGACTGGAGTGCAGGCTCCAGTATGAACTGCCAGTGGTATGGGACACTGGAAGAGGTTGATTAAAATACCAGGTGGTACTGATTGTTATTATTGTATAAATAACATGACTTCCTCGATACATGTATACTATTGTGTAGTTGTACCTATTACTATTCCAGATATTTTATCCACTATCATGCTACCTGTAGACTTTACTACATTACCTGATACTTGATACACTTCATGTGATGACACACTCTTCATGTACACGTATACCTTGTATTGCATGTCTTTAGTTCCTGTATATCCTATAGACACTATTCCCGTATACTCACATCACTATAGAATGGTTGCATACTTCATCTACATGTTCACATGCATCACGTCAACAATGTTTATTATATATAAACACGAGACTACTGTAGACATGACCCAATGATAACATGCTAATTGGTGATGGTATTAAAATATGACATTGTTATATTTCTATAGATTATTAAATTTCTATTATATGATATCACTATTACATAAACATGTATTATATATTATTATCGTGCTTGTATTACTATAATACATATTACTGCCTCCTTCATTTTACCACTTACTAGGTCACTTTCTGACGACCCTGAGTTTGCGTGCCCAGGTTGGAGATCTGAGTTATCGTATTGTCAGATAGTCCATTGGATTCACATAGGAGACTCGTCCTCGAGACCATTCATATGTATCTTTGTGATTTGTTTCTGTTATCTTATTTATCCCTATTTTTCCTATATGTTATGATCACTAACCTCTTTCTGTAGGTATTCTTGTACTTATTTCATGCTGGATCTCATGTATATATGGAGGTTATTTCCTGTACTGAGGCTTAACGTACGTACGTGAGGGTATCTCCGCCCTGCGTATGTACGTCGCCATAACGTCCCCATACCTACGGGATCAGGGCGTTACATAGTGATATCAGAGTTTAGGTTCACACCTGGTGTGGGTAACCACCTGGGTTAATACTCGGGCTCTTACCAACAGTACAATCAGATACAGATTAAAACTCATCTATATCTGAATTTGGGGATTCCAGTGACGAGTACAAGAATACCATGTTATTCACAATTCATCCTCTATTCTATTCCTTACTTACAGTTGTAAACCAGAATATCTGAGTTCCTTCTCGCTTTATCTTAATCCTATTACTTCCAATCCGTTAGCTTCAGTTCACCACACTATGATTCCATCCAGAGTTCATTATAGATATTAGAGTGGCGCAGCGGAAGCGTCGTGGGCATGTAACATTCAGGCTCCATGACTATAAATATTGTTCTCCTGCCTGAATTGAAATTTCGAGGATGAAATTTTTTTGTAAGGAGGGGAGAAATGTAACCCCCTGATCCCTGATGTACGTATCACAGTATCAGTACTCGATATGACATATAAAATTGATTTGACCTTCCTAGTAGTCTGATTGAGCTGATTTCAGTTTCAGATATTATTTTTTCAATATTCTAGATTTTTCAGAATTTTCTGAAAAATTTTCTGGATTATTTTGGAAAATCTCTGTAGTCGGTGTCGACCAATACCGGTAATCGACTCTACGTTTTTTATTTCATAAACGGAGTAGAATTTTGGGACTCTGCTTTCACCTTATATCTTAGAATCATATTTTCTACGTTAAGGCATTTTTTTGAGATTTTTCTGAATTTATCAAAAATCTGGCCAAACCGGTGTCGCCCAATACTGGCGAAACCTTCTAGGATTTTTAAGTTGTAAATCAGATTGAATTTCTTCAAACCGTTTTCATATTATGTCTCAGGTTAATATTCTATATTTTATGTAATTTTTGGGACCCGTTCGGAACTAGTCAAATTTTAACCTATTAAAATAATATTAGTTAATTAATCTTTAATTGATTTCTTTCTCCCTTCTCTTTCTTTTTCTACAACCTTCCTCCCCCACCGCCCTTTTCAGTCAAAAAAACCCAAAACCCCACCGCCTTCTCTCTCTCCCCCCTTAAAAATCTCTCTCGCGCTCTCTCTCTCAATTTCTCCTTCTCTCTTCCTCTCTTTCTTCTCTCTCACTGTCTCTCTCTCCATCACTCTCTATCTATGTGTGCAGGTCGCCGGCCAGGCCAGCGCCGCGGCCGGCCGGGGGTCACCGTGGTCGCTGCCGCGTGCCACCGCGCCACCCTTCCCCTCTTCTTCTTCCTCTTTCCTTCCTCTTCTTCTTCTTCTTCTTCTTCTTCTTCTTCTCTTTTCCCCTTCTTCTTCTTCTTTTCTTTTCTTTTCTTTTCTCTTCTGTTCTCTTTCTAGTTCTTCTTCTCTCTCCATCTCTTCGTTTCTCTCTCTCTCTTCCCGTCGACGGGGGAGACCCGCCGCCGGCGAGATATGCTGCCGGCCAGACACAGGAGTGCGGCAGCAGCAGTTGCTGCTGCTGAACTGCTGCTGCCGCTGTTGTATTTTGATGGGTTCGGGTGGAAACCCGAACCCCTTAACCCTATTGGGTTGGATTTGCAACCCATAAACCTATTAACCCAATCACTTAAGTTTTGGGTTTGGGTTTGGATCTAAACCCGACCCGTTTGTCACCCATACCCGCATCCAAAACCCAATAAAGGTAATATTAAAGAAAAACCCCTCATACTTTATACTAATTGCATTGAAAATATCTTTATTACATATTTAACCTATTTCTATTTTTTTTAGCGTTCGGGCGATATCTAGAGCACCCGGACTCCGATTTGGACGATTCTAGAACCGTTGCGATCGTGGAAAAGAGAGCTACCTTCCCATGGCCAGTTGGTGAGTGTTTTCATTTTATAAATTATATTTATTCATGTTAAATTGAGTGATTGCTTTAGTTAATAAATCATAGATATGGGTAAATCACTATAAATGATAATTAAAATATACTTCATTATAGAGAAGTCTATAAAATATAAGTAATAGATGATTATATCTATTCCACATGGTTTAGTTACATCTATCACATCACTGGACATTGTCACTTCGTTACTGCTATGTATATATTGTCACTATGACACTGTCACCATTACAGACCCACTGATACACTCGACATAGTATTTCATGTCAACCTCTAATACACTACACAGGACACTATCATTTCATGTTCATGACCACTGTTCCATGGATACGCGACACTTCGACACTGATATTTTATGTGCTAATATCACCGTCCCACAAACATTCTAATACACTGAACGCACTAGATACCGTTATTTCATGATGTTCCATGTACATGCCTCACTCTTACATAGATACTGAGATTCATGACATTATTACTGCATGTTCGTGAACCACTGATACACTGAGACGCTATTACACTGATACCGCTACATGGATACTTTGTGCACAGTTACTTCATGTTCTTACACTATTGTTATATAGACACACCGGTCTATTTGCATTGATCGTCTATATATTCCTGTTACATGGATCATGGCTTATATTACTGCTCATGGATATTCTTGTATTCCCGTTATATTGAACACTCTTTATGGAACATGAATTATTGTTACATGAGTAGTCCGTCCTGTATTTTCGTTACATGATTATTTCCCGTTCTGATAATGATATTCTCGTTACTGGACTTGAGTGTTGCTGATACGCGATGTGTGGAACTAAGTGCCACGTGGATCTCAGCCACGGGGGCCACCTCTAGAATCCTACATCTCTTGTATATCGTTTCCCGTTATCTTGTATCATGATAATAACAAATCTCATGTCCTATTATCATATTACTTGTACCATGTACTGTTCTAGTACTGATATACTGTGTAGTTCAAATCTAATGAATATAACTTGGGGATGGGGGAGACTTGACGGTTGACTAGGTCTTGTCGGGTGGATGTCTGGATCCATTGTTAGTCCCACTACAGGGGACGTGGTAGGGCTGACTACCGTTTGTATTGTATTGTTTCTTGCTCCTGCCCTAGTGGGTAGCCCTGGTCTCAGCAGTCAGGGGTTTGTTTAAGGCCGTTGTCTCGGGTATGCACGGGATACACCCACCTGACTATAGCTCCTCGACCATTGGGTTTTCAGTTAACATAATAAAACGATATAAACAATAGTGACGTCGGGAATACTTGTCATTTGATCACTCTCTCGTTTGGATAATAGTATCCGTATGCCATGTCCGGATGGCTTTGACTAGAGTGCGGGCTTCAGGATGAACTGCCAGTGGTATGAGACACTAGAAGAGGTTGATTAAAATATCAGGTGGTACTGATTGTTATTATTGTATAAATAACATGACTTGCCTGATACATATATACTATTGTGTAGTTGTACCTGTTACTATTCCTGATATTTTATCCACTATAATGCTACCTATAACTTTGCTACATTACCTGATACTTGATACACTTCATGTGGTGACACACTCTTCATGTACACGTATACCTTGTATTGCATGCCTTTAGTTCCTGTATATCCTATAGACACTATTCCCGTATACTCACATCACTATAGAATGGTTGCATACTTCATCTACATGTTCACATGCATCACGTCAACAGTGTTTATTATATACAAACATGAGACTACTGTAGACATGACCTAATGATAACATGCTAATTGGTGATGGTATTAAAATATGACATTGTTATATTTCTACAGATTATTAAATTTCTATTATATGATATCACTATTACATAAACATGTATTATATATTATTATCGTGCTTGTATTACTATAGTACATCTTACTGCCTCCTTCATTTTACCACTCACTAGGTCGCTTTCTGACGACCCTGGGTTTGCTTGCCCAGGTTGGAGATCCGAGTTATCGTATTGTCAGATAGTCCGTTGGATTCACATAGGAGACTCGTCCTCGAGACCATTCATAGGTATCTTTGTGATTTGTTTCTCTTATCTTATTTATTCCTGTTTTTCCTATCTGTTATGATCACTAACCTCTTTCTGCAGGTATTCTTGTACTTATTTCATGCTGGAACTCATGTATATATGGAGGTTATTTCCTGTACTGAGGCTTAACGTACGTACTTGAGGGTATCTCCGCCTTGCGTATGTACGTCGACATAACATCCCCGTACCTGCGGGATCGGGGCGTTACAATTTAACATGCAGTTCAAGATGATTTCTTAATAAAAAGAGTTAACTTTTTCAAACAATCTTATTTGTTTTGTTTAAGACTTTCAAAACTCAAGCTTAAGTTTTTGCTTATGATCAAATTGAGGCATTGAGAATTTTAAGAGAAGAATATATCATTGAGTAGTAAGATAGTGAGCCCAGATCTTTTTCATATTAAAACAAACAACCAAACAATCTTCAACACTTTTTAAAGATTACCTTTTTCAAAGCCTTCTCTAAGTTTTCAATTTTTCATTTTATCACTTCCTTGCTCTCCATTCTCTTTTCAACGTATAAAAAAAATACACCGACACCATTCTTTGTTCTTTAAACAATTCATCAAAAAGCTTCCATCGCATTCCTCCTCGTAGACACAACCCGTTAGCCCAAAGCTAGATGGTAACTCTCATTACTTTCACTTGCAATCAGGTTTCAAAGGTGATTTAACCTTTGTTGCCAAAGTATCTCGTCTTTTTGGTTGAGAAGATGACTCCAAATTGCATCGCGTCGATTTGTCGGGTTTCAATTTACTGTCTTTCTTTTCAGCTTTGATCCGGGCGACTATTTCTTCTGCCTGCTTGCCTTGTTGCACCAGCTTCTTCCAACTGCGGCATTTTGCTACTCCTTCTGGGTGAGGAGTGCAGTCTGTAGGTTATGGCAATACGTTTCCACCGGTATGGATTTGGATATGCCACTTGGACAACAAAGTGCCATACTTTAGAATCTCTCCACAAAAGCCTTGATGGACTCTCCTTTTTCTGCTTCATGGCAAGAAGAGTCCGCATTGCTACCTCCGTATCATCTTTGAAGAAGCGAGTTACAAATAGCTTTTCCAAATTAGCGCTCAAGTTTTGATAGAGCCGGCATGCAGCTTCATGAACCACTCAAAGGCATGAATAAATGAGTCATGATAGCATCGTTTGATACTACATTCCCTGTTTGGAATTTAAAGAAGTATATATGCTAGTTCGATGACCCTATACCATCGAAAGTATGTAGGATCGGTGCCTTGAATCTTGGAGGGTAGGGAGCTATATCCTATTTCTCTAGGTAGGGATAGACTACCCCCACATCTTGAAGGTCACCTCGGTGCGCAAGGTTTTGAGGCGTTGCTCTAGATTGCTATTCTCTTGGAGTGATGAGATTCATTTTCTGAACTATCCTCCTCTTCAGATGAAGGTTTGGGGGACTCGAGGTTTGAGTGCTTCACTCTCAGTATCCTCAGAAAAAGAGCTTTCTCCCTCCTTTTTTCCCTTAGTCTTCAGACCCTTTTTCTTCTTCTTAAGCAGCTATGCTAGCATCTACTTAAGGGTGTCGATAAATTCTCGCTGAGCTCGAATCATATCGAATTGTTCCCTCTGAACTTGGGCCTACTCTTCGAATTGCTTGGCCACTTCTGTGGGGTGCCCACCATGTATGTGAAGGCTTCTTTCTATGTAAAAAAGTTAGAGGCCTGTAATTCAGCGATGGCGGTGTGTGCCTCATTCACATCAATACCCCTGGTTAGGGCACTGTAGTTCACCGGGCAATTATACCAGTCCAAATGCGAGTGTGTTAGTACACTCCTTCTGTTTCGCTCAGTATTTCTTTCAAACCAGAAGAATATTCATCATCAGACTCGCCAGAGTAGACAACCGATTGCTTCCTTTTGGACTTGCTCAGTGTTCTGCACAGACCCACCATATTTGAAGTTACCTCAGGGTAATCCACGTCAGAGAATAACTTCTTCTCGCAGGAGCGGCGTCTCTTGGCTGAGTTAGAGACTGGAGCGGTTGACTGCCGATTGAATACCGACGGCTTGCTCGTATGAGAGTTGCAAGGATATTCGGAGAGTACTGTTGTAATGAGTCGTTCACAATAGCATAGGGAGTGATTTGATGGGTACTCATTTTCTTTGTCAAGTAGTCCCTTAGATCCATTGCAGGAGTATCCAAAGGACTAGCCTCGAGTCCTTGGGGATGAGGACTTTTTGGATCAGCTTTGATCATGGCCATTTGAGACTGAACACAGGTTTTAGCCTCGCGTTTGGGAGAGTCTGCTTTAGAACACGAACTTCACGTTGACTAGTAGGAACGCAACAATCCCATATTGGCATAGATTGGATGCGAGTCTCGCGTCTTGGAGCAAGAACGCAGACCTCGCGCTTGGGCGTTGAGACGTGCGTTTGAATAACGCAGGTTTCATGTTGCTCCAAAGAAACGCAGGTCTGAGTCTCGCGTTCTGTATCTGCATGGACGCAGATCTCGCATCTTGGAATGAAAATGCGGACCTCGCATTTGGGCGTTGAGACACGCGTTTGAAGAACGCGGGTCTTGTGTTGCTGCAAAGAAATGCGGGTCTGAGCTTTGCGTTCTGTATCTACAAAGTAGATTGCAGCTGTAGAATCTTCAATTTGTTATCGAAGGACGTGCTGCCTTCATTGACGTTCAGCATTTCGATTGAGTCTTGGAAGCTGTGGGGAACCCCCGGCAACATGAAATTGTAGAGTCTGGAGAGGAGAGAGATGGAAGGACTTGCCTTCATTGTCGTTTTGTCTGTGAGCCAGCATACTGGCCGTAGATCTCCTGAGAGACATTGACATAGGCCGTGTGGGCTACACGGAAGGTTTTCAAAATCTCGCAGGAAACGATGCTGCTTACGTTGTGAACAATGACGCATGTCACATTTGGAAAAATCTCCGAAGAGACTTGAAAGCAGGTCATCGAAGAGACTTTGCGGTACTGCCGCATTGCTTTTGGGCTATCGGAGCCCGAATAAATTAATTCTTCAAATATTTCTTGGTCGAATTTGACAACAAGCGACTCGACCGTTGATCCAATGAGCTTGACATCAGCTTATGTCATGGCTTTTCTCGTCAGTAAAGAAAACAGTCCCCAGCGGAGTCACCATCTTTTGTTTTGTCAAAAAATGCGAAGTAAAATTCTTATTGATTGCAAAGAAAATTACAACGGATGAGATATGACTACAAAAGAGGGGAGAATATTTGAATATCTTATTTGTTTAAGGTTGGGTTCTTTGTGTGACAATGGAGAGTTAATCTTGTTCTCCATTGACCGGCTAAACGACAAACTTCTGTTGGATCATTTTAAGGATGTAAGATCACTCCACTTGGAGACGGCAAATGTTGAAGTTCTCTTTTAAAGAAGAAATTTCTTTCTTTCTCTCTCTCCTTTGAATGCCCAAAGCTTCTGAACTTTATAGCTGTTTTACTCCTTTTAAAAAAGAAGATCCCCCTATTCAATAGCTTTCATGGCTATTTACAAGGGTATTCAGGGGTAAAATTGTCCCCTAAAATTCTTCAATATTGGAGATTAACTCTCCAAATTATATGGGTGTTAATTGATCCAGTCATGGGGCAGTTACAGCAGAAATGTGAACCTCGCGGTTTCTGTTCTGTTGTTGAAATGCGGGGCTTGCAGGCTCGCGTTTAAGTTAAGACGCGGGTTGTCTGTCCACGTTTGAGTTAGAACGTGACTCTGGCTGAGCTCTGCATTTAAATTAGAATGCGGGCTTGGTTGGGCTCCACGTTTAAGTTAGAACGCGGGCTTGGTTGAGCTCCGCATTTTAAAGGGAAAAACTAGATAGACTCAGCTTCGCCTTTCCTAATAGACGCGAAGTTCGCGCTTGAGTGAAACACGACTTTCGCATTAGAGTGAGGTCCGCATCTAAAGACTTATCTTTAGTGATTTTTAGACTATTTATAGAACCCCCTCCAAAGTTTTTGAAATTCCACGGTTGACTGGGATGGATTTCGGAATGCTTTAGACTTCGTGTTGATTTGGACTCCCTTGATTGAACTAGCAATCTTTTGAGATGTCTTGAGCTAGATCTTGTCTGGATTCTGATTTTCGTGAGTGTACTGTTTAACTGCTTGAAACCTCCAAGGTAGATCTTTTGCGAGTATCTAGATACACAGTCTAGAACTATTTGAGCTCTGATTTGATTGTCAGTGTACTTTTGAACTAATAAAATTGTCGATTACTTTTGCCAGTATACTGTTGAACTGATTGCAGAAGCAGGGATATACTCCTGTGTTGGGACGTGGAGACTTTTGGGGATTGAGAATTTTAATTGGAGACGGTTTTACTTCTCTTCCTCCATCTATATATAGAGTAAAACCTTTAAGATGAAAATCAATCCTGTTTTCTTCTCTAAAGGTCGTTCTTCAAAGTTCTTCCTTCTTTGCTTTGCTGCCATGTCTTCCTTCTTCTTCATCAGGTGGAGGAAATAAAGGGAGAGGATGGAGACGAGGGAATGGTAACCGAGCTTTCGCTGTTCGGGAGACTAGTTGGTGCAATATGTTAGTCGCTGTGATGAGCCTGTCACAACCCGTCAGTTGTTGTGACAGAGCCTCACTGTTAGGGGAGATAACAAGGGCTCCTGCTACAACTCGGTTTGTTCATCTGGTCACTGGCTTGCCCAGTCCAATTTTGATCCTGAGGCTTGGAATCCTTTCTTGATAGCGTGTACGAGATAGGAGTAGAGGTTGTCCTGGGCAGTTACGGAGGCGTCTCCACAACCATCTTTCTTGTCTTAGACTATTAATTCTAATCGGACATTGTTGCCTCATGCTTGGAGACTCCTATCTTGCGGCGAGCAGCATAAGGGGAGTATGAAGGGCATTTTCATCGGGACATCACTAATGAAACTCCTTCTAAAGCTCTGAACTCTTCCTTAGAACAAAGAGACGGTGATGGGTTATCATCAATAGCTTGTGTATCTTGGAGGTTCCATCCTGGTTGGATATCGCTACCTCGCATGCCTTACTGAAATTCATCTGTAAACTAGGGTGTTGTAGTGGCTTCAAAGCACTCCTTGGGGATCCATGTCATTTCTTCCTGAGGTGCGCGGAGGATGGCAGTTCCGGTCTGGTTTCCTTGGAGGCGTGCTCTAGGCGGAGAGGAGAAGATCCTTCATATAGATCTCTAATTTTTGTGAAAAAAACCTCCCGCAGCTACTTTTAAAGTCTTCTGGGAAGTTATGTAAGCAATGAGACCGTGCCTTCTGACAGATATTTTTCGAAGGACATGCTCTCGGAGTTCAGAGATGAGGCTAGATGTAGCGACATGATGAAGGGATCTAATCGGGATCATTTGTATTTCTTTTCAAAAAAATATAAACACAAAACTATAATGAAGTTTTGTATTACTATTATTAGATGTAATTCAATATGTACTAAGAGAATGTATTCGAAATAGAATGACTTTTTGGAGTAAAACATATGTAAATGTCTTTGGAATGTAAATATTTGTTTTGATCTTCTGGCTTTTCAAAATTTGATATGATCACGCCTCTTCGAAGTATTGATCTCCATCATCAATATGGTTTGTTTGTTCTGAAAGTGATTTGATTAGCCTGTGGTGTTGCTCTCGAGTGGAGGTAGTCCCATTAAAGGTATCTGCAAACTTTTGACCTCCGAGTGGGGAAAATCCCAGCAGCAGAGTTAAACTCACATACGCCTCCGAGTGGGGGTTTGACCCATCAGTGGGGTTGTGAACTTGGGATTCTAAGAGAAGAAAATCGCTGCAACAAAGCAAGGGCTCTGAATGAGGGTGGAGCCCCCAACAGAGGGGGCTCGTATGCTGCCGTTTGTATTTCATGCCTGGTAGAGGAAAACTACCAGGGGCACAAACTCTCATTGTCCACAATGAAGGGATGATGCGCACACAAGCTTGCATGAAACAACTTAAATTAAATATTAGATGCAACATAATAAGAGCTAATGAAAGGCATAAATTACATAGATTGAGCTGACAAGACTATGTACCCTTAGCTTTTAATCACACAAAACTAGTATGTCCTGAGGATAATCCAAATAAGAAAACCCTCATGTATATAACATATGTCTCGTGTAGTTATAGACTAAACATGCACAATCATGTCATCCCAAGATGAGTAACATACGCAAACATTCACAAAGATGGTGTTTGGATAACATCGGCGGCTGTGCCTCTCAGGTATATTTGATTTCTCCGGACTCTAATCACACGAAATTGATATGTCAAGAGGATGATCCAAACAGAAAAACCTTCTTATATTTACCATATGTTTCATGCAACTATAGACTCTCCGGAATGCTTACCTACAAATTTGGAAAGAGGCCTGAAGTGGGGGTGCGACTCATCGCCAGATTGGATGAGTTGACTCCGGGGGGATAAATCTCATCAGTAGAGTGGCGATCTAAAACTCCGAGTGACGAAAATCCCAACATCGATGTTGGCCTCCGAGTGAAAAAATCCCAGTAGAGGAGTTGGCCCTTTGAGTAGGAAAAATCTAGCAGCGGAGCCAGTTCACAACTTCTGAGTATGAAAAATCCCATCAATAGAGTTGTGACCTTGGTAGTGTTAACATTTCTAAAAGACAAAATCGCAGAAAGCTCTTCAACTGATTTGTATAATGTCTAACTTGTCAACACTTCTAAAAGACAAGTCGCAGACAATTTGACAATCAGTTCACGCATCAATCCATGATGGATAGATTAGTCATCTAGATCCTGCTAATCCAATTAAGTATTAAGAGGGTCTAGTACACCTTTTAAACAGGCTTAAATAAGGCTAAAGGGTTGCCATGTTAGCCAGACTGTCCAACCGCGCCAGACTGGCCAACTTTGCTAGAAGCTACAAGTCTAGCTTCGATGCTAGTTTAGCTTCGCCAATAGGCCAGCTTTGCCAAAAGCTACAAGCCTAGATTCACCGCTAGCTTAGCTTCGCCAACAGGTGAAGCTTTAAATCTGTTGACTGATAGTGGACTGACACCTTACTAACTTAGTAGGGTTAATGACTACATTTAATTGGTAGTTACCCCTCATTATATCTCTCATTAAGAGGAGATAATTAAAAGGATTGAGACTGCCCTAAAAGCCAATGGCTGTTGGCTAGCCTCAGCGTAGGCTATTCTAGCCTCACCATAGGTTATTTTAGCATCGTTGGAAAGGCGTTACAGGCTATTTTAATAGTCTTTACAGATTTTTAGGGTATGCTTACCCCTATGGAGTCTATAAATAGCCCACAGCAGGCTAGAGAGAAGGCTCTAAGAAGCTTCCAAATCTAAGAGAGAAGAAGACAAGAGAGCAAAGCACTCGCATCCAAGAGACTTGCTTCTTGCTTCCAAGATCATAGGGAGACCATTTCTCTCATCCTTAAGGATTAACACAGGGTTCCAACATACTAATCTTTAAATTCTAAGGAATTTTTTTGAACTAGGTGAGAAGGAATTCCTAGTAGTAGATTCGAAGCTTATCACTCACATCATCAAAGGGACAAAGTGGTCGCGCGCTGATCAGATTCCTATCAGCACACTTTCCTAAAATCAACTCTGTAAATGATTCTTGTAATTCTATTTATTTGCAATTTTTCTCAATTTTCAACAAGTTTTCTTTATGGAAAATAAGATAGCAACTTCACTGGGGACTTTTTTTTTTCCAAAACGAGAAAATAGTGTCGCAATGTGACGATAAAACCCTTGAATCTACTGCTGAGATGCTGGTCATTCAATTTGACTAAAAGAAGTTTGACCAGCTTCTCTCTTTGGACAATACAAGCCCTTTGTGCGTGCATAAGCACATGAAAGTCTTCTTAGCCGAAACTCCTTTGTCTAACTCTTAGAAAGACGCCTCTGGTGAGACTAACAAAGTTATGGGTAAGCCTATTATAGCCCTCGGCAAGACTAGAAAGGCTTTTGTGCAAGCCTGTAGCAGTTTCTGGCGAGGTTAGAAAGACAATAAAACTGGTCAATCTAGCCTTTGGTGAAGCTATTAAGGTGTCTGGTGACCCTACAGAGGCTAACATAGCCTCTTCCTAGCTTATCATAGCTTCTGGCAAAGCTATTCCAATAGTCCCTAGCCACCAAGCTATGCTGTGGAGTAGCTCTCAAAAGAGTTAAGGCAGAAGCCTATCTCTCCAGCAAGGTTAACTCACAAGCCTTCTTCAAGGCTATTAAGCTGTCTGGCAACACTAGAATAGCTTCCTTTGGCGAAGCTAACGCACTCCGTGTGTCTGATGAAGCTACTTTGCAAGCCTACCTCAAGGCTAAAGTGATGTCTGGCGGCGCTAAGATAGCTTCTTCGGACGAAGCTAAAGCCTATTACAAGGCTAAAGCATCGTCTAGCAGCACTAAGATAGCTTCCTCTGGCGAAGCTAACACATCTCATGTGCTTGGCGAGGCTACCTCATAATTACCTCACAAGAGGAAAGCGTTGTCTAGCGGCGCTATGGTAGCTTCACCTGGCAAAGCTTATGCGTATGACAAAGCTAAACTAGTTTCGTTAAAAGCGAAGCAAATAACCTTTAAGAGCCTCTCAGTATAAGAAGGTTGCTCTTCAGTCTCCCTGAGTTTCAATACTGGACCATCTAGGACCAGCTAACTCAAACCCAAAGGACTATCTGAGCAATAAGCGAAAACTTCACTCTGAAGAGCCGGTTAACATTTCCTCTTCCTAATGCTGACAAGAAGGATATCAACTTGTGACAATCCATTCTGTCCATTGTTGTTTGAGGTCAATCCCCATAACATCTCTTCAAAGCCAATAATCGATTATCGGTTACAACTCAATCTTCTAAAAGACCCAAATCTCTGAAGAAGAAACTTCTGAAGGTGCCAGACCTTCTTCAGTCTCTATCAATATGATAAGCAGAGGCATGATCGGCGATGATCCAAACAAAGAAGGTAGGGGTTAATCCTCCCTATATCAGCTCCTCAGATTCTGACATAGCCCCATCTTAGGATAGATTCTAGTTTTACAAGAGGGTGTCTATCACAGTACTCGCTCTAGGGTAACAATACCCTTTAACTATGATCGTCCCTCGCCATCAGATGGTGCTATATTACTTGAACCTTTGAGATCATGTTCCAATGGTCAGATGAGGAAGAGAAAAATTGCGGCTGTGCTTCTTCTAGCACAATCAACTCTATCCAGACTAGGTTTGTATCAGTCAACATGACCAACAATAATAACGATGATCTCCATCGCCACATGGAGGCTCAGGAGTAGACTACCATAACTAAACAAGAGGCCCTAGACAATATCCAACGTGTGTTAGAACAGCTCCTGACCAGCAAAAACTCGAAAGAGAAGACCTCTGGTAGCATTCATGAGAAGGAGAAAAATCTCAATTAGGATAAAGACGAGCATTCAAAGGAAACATCATCGATTGATGTCGAAGTTATAAAAGTTATCCAAGCTTAAATAGCATCTCTTGCTCAACGGGATGAGCTGAAGAAGGTAGGGATGACCCGTCCTTACCCGCTGGGATGAGATTCAGTTCCATATCCCCAAAGTTCAAGCCATCAACATTGCATTCGTATGATGGTAAGAGCTCGCCAAACCAGCAATCTATTACTCCCGCTCCCAAACTGGCAGTATAATAGATAATGATGCTATTATGACCAGGTTATTCATTGGCACCCTCAAGGGAGTAGCTTTTAATTGGTTTAGGAGCCTTCCGAACAGTTCCATCAATTTGTAGCTTAATCTAGAAACTCAGTTGCTCTCCCTATTCTATGAGGATGGTACCGAGATAACCACGGATAAACTCCTCTCCACGATCCAGAAAGGAGGAGAGTCTCTAACGAACTGCATAAAGAGATTTAGTAACCTTTCTCTTTTGTGCCTCGCAGGCCTTTGCCTATGTTACTCCAGACATGTATGTACAACTTTCTTGACAAGGTGAAAGTCCGTATAGGAGCTATAAAGGCTCATACTTGGAAAGAGCATGTTCTGAGAAGTCAGCTAAGAAAATTTGTGTCCTGTTCCCAAAAACAGGTGGGAGACCAATAACAAAGAACGTGATGCAGCTCAATCTTCCTAGGACAAAGAAAAAGAAGCGTTAGCTATGAATGTATTTACGAGGCTTCGCCGAAGCTAAAAAAGAATAGCTCCAGCAACACTCTGGAGTTCAAGTCTCCTCGAGACAATACTCTTTCAAAGATGAGCACGTGGTAACAATCTTCCATATACTCAACAAAGATAACAAGTTGACGTTACCAAAAGTCAGGAACCCAGAAGAAGTTGGGCGCACGAACGATCCAACTACTGTCTCTTCTAAAGGATGGTCCACCATCCTAACAACAGATGTTATGTCCTTAAGAACAAGTTCTAAGAATTGGTTGAAGCAGATGTTCTGACTTTAAAGTCAGAACAGAAGAAGGTTACTGCCAATATGGTAACCCTCAATTTTGGAAACTTTCCAAAAGTGGTAGTTCAAGACGGACTAACCCACATCCCGAAAAGAAAAATGAAAGTAACTAGTTCGCTTGTTGAAGAGCAAAAAGCCAAGGGTCTTATCCTATTAACAACCAAATCTGGAGAAATCATGTCGGTACACTCGAATATTGTCAACGACAAACAATTGGATTCGAGCCGGCCCAAATTCAAGGGAAAATCTTGTAATGCCATTACCCTTTCACACGAGGATGGGATTTCACCAGCGACTTCTCTCAATAGCTCTGAAGAGGAGGAGTTTACCTCAATAGCACAGCTCGCTACCTCACAGTCGGTAGGCACTCAGTCTGGCAAACAGTACTTAAGATAGTACGATCAGACACCGATAAGACACAACAACCAATGATATCGGAGAATGCTGCACTAGTTCAGTCTCCTACACCTACATTGCCTTTGGATAAGGATAAGAAAAAGGAGGTGTGGTTTGACAAAGCCTTGATGAAAGATCCTTCTCAAGGACTCAACACTCCTTTTCGCTTTGATATATTGGCACAACTTGCCAATATTCTAGCTCGTATTACTCTACATGAGTTACTTCTCTCAAAAGAATGAGAGAGACGCTTAGGGATGCACATGCAGACTTAGAATATTTTCTGATGCAAGTACCCTCTATCCCTACCGATGATAGCGGGACTCTATGCTCCTATTGTCATTTGGCATCACAGCAGATGCCGAGCATCACCTTAACTCCTGAAGACGTGCTCCTCAAGAACAATCAGCATGATCAACCCCTGTACTATACAAGGTACACCGACTCTGCCTGCGCCAAGAGGATTCAAGTCGACCCAATGTCTGCTTTAAGCATTATCCCCAGGAGATTGCTTCATTTTCTTAGCATCCCTCTGAGCAAGCTGTCAATGACAACTACTACTATATACGACTTCAATGCTAGAAGTAGTCATCTTTTGGGTAAGATCTGTCTTCGATGTCAAATCAGGGACCTTAAGACAGAAATAATGTGTTATGTGATTGATGCTGACACGTCTTATAATCTCTTATTCGGACGATCTTGGAGCCACGCCAACTGGATCATCCCCACCACTTTCCCTGAGGCCTCAAGATATGGATGGTAAGGCAACGGTTAGAATGGTGTTCGCTGAAACACAACCATTCAAAGGAGTAAAAAACTACTTTATGATTATGTACTCTACCAAGAGACTAGTAAGGTAACAAAAGAATCATTGCCAAATGACATTGACAGTGGTAATGAGGCAGAGTCAGAGTCAGAGGAAGACTAGCTACTTTTTCCATGAAGCCACTTGTTGTATATCTAGATGATTCCTACCGTAATAACGCTGCTGAAAATAATGGTGAATGGGTAATCAACGAAGATGTTGCTTTTGATTATTCATTGTGTTTGTATGATGTGCCCGATGTACCTAACCTCATCAACACAAGCTCCTTGCACATGCCCCTGCCCCCATTAATGATGGCATGCATGCAAATTGAAGATGATGATGGATCTTTCTTCATCGTATCATCTTGCAAGAAGGACCAATCACCGACTATATTCGGCAGAATCCATTCTCGGATTGCTACACCCTAGACTCCAACAAGGATTTGGAGCCCTCACAGTTCTTTCATTACGCACAGTCAACACACGTATGATGAAAGAGATGGGGTACGACCTACATCGTGGAGATGGCTTGAATTTTGGGAAAGGGTGACACGTCTCTTTTCAACCTTTTGTGCCAAAAGTAAAGCTAGCCAATTATTATGAACAGACACATAGAGGGTTAGGGTATGACACTCCATCTACATAGTCTGAATCAGAGCCTGATCAATCTCTACCATCCCACTCTTAAGACTCATCAGAATGGAAGTCAGATGTTAGTGTGAGGTTGTCTTTAAAAATCTCTTCGCCAACATCATGTTGATCAGTCATTGTGGATCATGATGAAGATATTGAGCCATTCAACACTGATCCATGTTCCCAACAACTAAACTTCTAATAGGATAGGCATTTTGAGCAAGCGAGCCTCCCGCTAAAGATAAGGTAATTCAAATCGAAGTGGGTGATCAAGCGAATTCAAAGCTTATCTCCAGAAGCGAAAGCTTATCACCGAGAGAAAAGCAAGACCTTATATCTTTTATACGTGAATATATAGATGTTTTTGGATGGAATTATGAAGACATGTCTGGTCTTGACCCTAAGGTGGCCATGCATTGTCTCAACATCAAACCGAATGACAAACCGGTTAAACAATAGCAACGACAATTTCGTCCTGATATTATGGAGGCAATTGAAATCGAAATTCATAAAATCATCAAATGTGGCTTCATTCGAGAGGAGCAACACCCAGATTTGATTGCTAACATTATTCTCGTACTCAAAAAGAACAGGAAGATCAGGATCTGCATTGACTTCTGTGATCTCAACACAACTTGTACTAAAAACAAATTTGCCTATAACTGATGTCATGATTGACAATACATGCGACTTTGAAAGGATATCCTTAATGGATGACTTTTCAGGGCATAAGTAATCAAATCAAAATGTACCCAGATAAAAAGTATATGTCATTTTGAACGCCGTTGGGATATATTGTTACACAGTGATGCCTTTTGACTTGAAGAATGCTGATGCAATCTACCAATGTGTAATGAGCACAATTTTTCATGACCATCTACGAAAGATAGTGGAATGCTATGTTGATGACATTACCGTTAAAAGGCAAAGACAACCATCTTCATGACCTGAGAATGGTATTTGATATTATGCAGGCTCGTCAGCTAAAAGTAAACCCGACAAAGTCATTCCTAGGGGGTGTCAGTGGCTAGTTCCTTGGATTAATCGTCAAATCCAAAAAGGATTTACCTCGACCCCGACAAGATTAAAGCCATTCAGGGTATGCAGCACCCAAAACCTCTCAAAGAGCTTAGATGTCTATAAAAAAGGCTAGTCTACATCTGAAGTTTCATCGTAAATCTATCGAGTCGTTGTCAATATTTCACAAGGTTAATGAAAAAGGGTGTCTCTTTTGTCTGGGATGACACTTATCAGAAGGCTTTTGTGGACATCAAAGACTACCTCACCAAGCCTCTAGTTTTAGTAGCTCCCATTTCGAGAAAACCATTTTTACTTTATATAAGAGCCATGGATCATTCCTTGGGTGCTCTTCTTGCACAAAAGAATGGTGAAGGATTCGAACAAGCCATATACTACCTGAGCCGTACTTTGATTGGGGCAGAATATCGCTAAAATCTAGTCGAGAAAGAATGCCTAACTCTTGTCTTCGCAGTCCAAAAGTCACAACATTACTTGATCGGGCAAAGAATTCATGTCATCTCTAGAGTCAACCCTCTATGGATCCTCATAACGAAGCCTGGATCTTTGAATTCTAGATTGGCTAATTGAGCCATATTGTTGTCTTAATATGACAAGACCTTTATACCTCAAAAAGCAGTAAAAGGTCAGGCCCTGGCAGATTTTCTAGCAGCCCATCTAGTTTTATAAAATTCAAAGCTGCATGAAGATATCCCAGACGAGGCATCGAAGTCAACATGACCTCAAATGATGAGATGTAGAAAATGTTCTTTGATGACGCGTCTAAAACGGGCTCCAAGGGCAAAATAATTAACTGAGTGGGAGGTGGTGTTTGTCTCGCCATACAACCACGTTCTCTCTCGTGCCTTCTCATTAACAGAACCTTGGTCTAATAATGTGGCTGAGTATAATGCTTTGTTCGTCAGCCTCTAGCTGGCTAGACAAATAGGGTCACAATATCTTGAAGCTTATGGTTACTCCAAATTGATTATCAATCAAATCAAAAGAGAGTATGAGGTTCATCATGAAGATCTCATACCTTATCCCAGGCATCCATTAAGTTGGCTAACACATTTAATAGCTTTTATATCAGCCATGTGTCTCACCTTCAAAACACAAAGGCAGATACTCTACCTACATTTGCGACTATGTTGGCCTTGTCAACCAATATTAGTTTTCACCTCACGGTAGCTACTCGTCAACTTTTCTGTTTGAAATATAATCTAGAGGTCAGCGAAGTTCATACGACCTCAGCAAACTTTGAACTTAGATAATGGTGATTCCCCATCATTAATTAACTTGTTAGAAGCACCATTCAATGGTTACAAATTCCCCAAGGGGAGTTCATTTCTATTTCTATAAGAAATTTAAGTTGTTATATTAATTATTACCTCTGACGACTCTTCTTTTTTAAAATGATGAAAATAATATCATCAATATGGAAATGAACGATGTCTTCTACCTTGTTGGGAGCACTATTCCACGATCGCGAGCTCCCTAGAAGGAGTCTGTTCCTAATCAAATTTATGTTGCTATGTCAACGATTACCTCTGATACATCCTCAAAATGCCCCAGGGAATGCTAATGAAATATCCTTAGTTAGTAATACTATATTTTTATTTTTCTAAAAGTATTTATTTTGATTTACTGATTATTTTATTGTTAATAATTAACTTGATTTAATGACTTATTGCATTACTAAATAAATAAATTATTTTGGAATATTAAATGGTAATTTGGCTTTATATATGTAATACCAATATTTCTTATCAATATTTTTAATTACTTATTACTATTATTTTTATAATTATTATTATTATTGATTGATTGATATTATTGGTAGTAGATATTTCTATTATCATTTCATTATTAATTATTCTTATTATTGTTATTAGTGCTATTATTATTAATAATGTTGTTATTATTCTTATTGTTATTATTTTATTTTATTATTACTATTATGTTTGTTATTAGTAGTAGTATCATTTCCTACTCCCTTTGATTCTTGACTCTTACCCATTATCTTGATCTATACACATTAATCATATTATCTCATAATCTATTAGCATTTACACAAACCCAATCAACCCACTACCCATGACCCGTTAAACCTATATATAATTCTAACTCTTAACCTTAAACCTAATCCCTAATCTAATCTCCAACTCCTCCCAATCCAGCCGCTGCCACCATCAACGCACCCACCCCCGCTCGGACTCCTCTCCTTGGCCGGATCCCGCTAGCGGCACAACCACCAGGCCGGAGATCCCACCGGATCTCCTCTTGGTGCACACCTCAGCAGCCAATGGCCGAGCCCCCCACCTCTTTCATCTGCCGAGCACAGCCCCCAATCCCCTTCCCTTTGCTGCTGAACTCCACGAACGACTGCCAGCAGCAGCCCCCTGCCCTTCTCCTTCAGGCCTGCCCCCTTCCCTGGCCTTCAGGCCGAGATCCCCAGGCCATGCTCCCCCATAACTCCCATCTTCCCATGGCCAAGCCCATGTCTAGGCCGAGCCTTCCCCTTGGCTGCATACTCCAAGCCCACCCACGGCAGCAGCCCAGAACTAGTGGCAGCAATCCATGGCAGCACACAGCCGCCCATAGACCAACACCCCTCCTTGTGCGCCAACAGCAGCGCCTCCACAGTCCCTCTTCATCATGGTCGTGAGCTCCTCCAGTCAAGCATGGCGCACAGCAGCCCGAAGTCCCCCTACTTGCCGCACCCAACCTCTGTGGCCACGGGCAACCCTCTCCTTGGTCGCATCTCTGGGTGAGTTTTCATCACTCTCAAGTTTCATCTTGCCTCTCTCTCTACATAATATTGTAGTAGTGTAGATGTGTCTTATATTGGTGAATGTAGGTGTTTAATTGTGTGTGGGATGCCATTTTTCGTCTCTCCGTGGATCGCTGTTGATCACCGTCAGCGAGCGCGAACGCACCCACTCCCTTCATGACGAGATCCTCTATCCAACGACATCCTCCGCGGCCTTCGTCACCTCCGCCAGTGCGCCATAAGTCACCCCATTGCTTGAGTAATTCCCCTCTCTTTCAATTTCTTTCCCATTTCACACATTACATAATGTTTGCATAGGGTAGTGTTGTAATTATTTGAAAGTATATAGTGCATGGACATGGATGTGTGCGTGAGTTTGGGTATGGGTGCGTGAGCATGATGAGTAGATTATGAATATGTATGTATATTATATATATATATATATATATATATATATATATATATATATATATATAAGTGTATATATTTATATTAATGTGTGTTGGTATTTATTTAAGTATGCATGTATGTTGGTGTTGTGTATGTATATATAGACATGTTTATATATATATGTAAAGTGTTATATATATGTGTACATGCGGTTATACACATTGTGTACGTGTGTATGTTGTGGAATGTATACGTGTACGAGGGTATGTTTGTGTGAGTTCATGTGTTTAGTTGCATGTTACAGCGTTTCGGATTCGTTCGGTGAGACCTGACCTGATTCAAAGTTGTGCCTGATGTGGACCAGATACATAGGCGATTTGAAGACCAATTTATGGGATGATCCGTAGATCAGTACCGGTTCGTACAGTGAAGACCAGACGGCGATTGGTTCAAAATCGTATCATTTTATGTGAGTGTTTGTTCTTGTGTATTTACCGTTGTCGGTATGCATTTACATGTTACACTTATCATTTCATATGACTTCCTGTTATATTTTACCAGTTTGATTATTTGTACCACTTCATGAGACATCTGTGATTGTTCACTTTATTTACATAGTTGATAGGAGCTTGTATCAGTATCATTTCATGTATTGGTAGTTTGTCATTGTTGGCTTAGGCCTAGTTTTGATATACCTTAGACAGTGACTCATTTCAATCTACTGGTTAGTTGGCCAAAATCATATTTGAGGATAGATGACTTATTTCATATAGAGTACTTCTTAGACTTATTATTCTTTCATTTGGTAATAACTTAGGTGATAATTCATTCGGGTATTGACGATGGACTTGTTATGATGTTACTTTACTAAGAGATTAGATTACTTGATGCTTGGATCAGTATATGGACTTAGTTGGTGGGTTAGACTGAGATTTATGTTATTTGCATTGGATATTGATCAGTATTTAGATGTGATTGATTTTGTTGGATTGCGACCAGATGTGGGGATTCTTACCTTTGACTTCGATATATGATATCATATTAGTTTTGGATTATTAGAAGCAAGGGTTCCTGGATGTATCAACTGATTATATCATTTGAGTATGGATGAGTGGTTGGTGTTGACTTAGAAGTGAACTATTCTAAATTGCAGCCATTTGAGGATGTTTCCTCTTTAGATATGATTTTGGTATCTGTTGACTTGTTGATCTCGAGGATATACCATGTGTTTCATGTTTAGTTATTGATTACTTCAGTTAATAGAGATTGAGTTATTGTGATAGTGATCTAGTTAATATCAGTGATCTTGTATTTCAGAGTTATCAGATAGCAGTCATCACTTTATCAGTTGGTGAGATTATTTATTGGTGATCATATGACGTGTGCAGAGTTATAGGAGTTAGTAGATATCTGTATCAGTTACTAGTTGTTAGTGACACTATTGTGTTTGTGGCTATATCTCCAGTATCCTATTTCAGATGTCAGATATTAGTTGTCAGCTACTCAGTTGTCAGATATCAGTTGTCAGTTGTGAGATTATCAGCTAATATTGACATCAGCAGTTGTTGGAGATATCAGTTGCTATTACATATTAAATCACATTAATTGCTTATTAATAAAATACACCATAACCCGGGGAAGAGGGGAAATTGCTTGATGATGCATGTCGTATATTTTAGAAGGACTTATTATGGTACCGAGTTGTGGGTTCCAACCATGGGAAACTAAGGTAGTACTGGCTACCTATTAAGTTGTCAGTTATCAGGCTATGCCCGAATTATAGCGCCACATTAGTTCTCTTTTCGTGGGAGGCTATGGTCTTTAGTTATTAGAGCCTTGCGGCTTGTCCTGGTTCAGCGCCAGGGGTGTTAGACCGTGGTACCGGGCATATACGGTACCCTTCCAAAACACATACACTACATTGGCAGGCAGTTACAACAATGATAGCTTTACTTGATATGTAGGAAAACGGCTTTGGTATGGGACATAGCTAAGTATTACATTAGTTAAGTTAATAATAACCAACCAGACTAGTGACATATGCTAGGTTACACATCTTGACATCAGTTGTTTGTTTACAGTTATAATAGTTGCCTTATATCTTCATTCATGTTGTTATGCAGTTATCCTTTAGTTATCTGTTTATCATGTTATTTAGTTATCTTATGACTATAGTTTATCTTGTTATTATTCTGTGCACATGTTTATATGCACGAGCTCTCCCCTTTACACACACTCACCAGGTCACTTTCTGACGACCCTAGATTTGCACGTCTAGATATTGGATGCTTTGTTTCTATTGTTCAGGTGTGTTCGTTGAGACCGTACGCTTCGCGAAGAGCTAGAGCTTCTCCCTTTTTCGATTCCGGTATTCTTATCTTCTTGCCTTCATATAATTTCCTAATTCTCGTTATATCAGATTCAGTTGTTATTCCAGTCTTTATTTATATGACACCATGTGTGGATACTGATATGTGATATTGCAGTAATCATGATTTATTACAGTTTCGATTTATAGCTTGTTTCGGGTTACTTAAGGCTTAGCGCGTATACGTGAGGTATTTTCCTTGCGTATATGCGTCGCTGACTCGCGTCGCGTCTCCATTTCAGCGTATTTTGGGAAACGGGACGTGACAGCTAATTTTCCTATAAATCTCCCACAAAGTTTCTAATGTCATGTTAATGATTACCTCTGACAACTTCTTCAAAATTTCACATGTAATGAAAATTTTCCTATAAATTTCACAGAGTTTCTATTTACCTTTTCACTCTCCAGTGGACTTCCCTTGCTATCATGTTAATGATTACCTCTGAACAACGGGTTACGAGCCTGATAACGCTTAGTCGGTCATGTCTATACTGCCTCTAAACTGACGGGTGCCCAAATCTAATCCACCCTTTCGGTCTTTCACGGACTCCTTTGCTGTCATGTTAATGATTACCTCTAAACAACATGTTAAGAGCCTGATAATGCTTAGTTGGTCATATCCAAATCACCTCTGAACCGACGGGTGCCCATATCTAATCCACCCTTTTAGTCCTTCACGAACTCTTTTACTGTCATGTTAATTTTTTACCTCTGAATGGCGAATTATGAGCCTGGTGATGCTTAGTAGGTTATGTCCAAATCACCTTTAAACCGATGGCTGCCCGGATCTAATCCACTCTTTCAGTCCTTCATAGATTATTTGTTGTCATGTTAATGATTACCTCTGAACAACAAGTTACGAGCTTGGTAACGCTTAGTCGATCATGTCCATACAGCCTCTGAACAGACGGGTGCTCAGATCTAATCCACCCTTTCAGTCCTTTTGGACTCTTTTGCTATCATGTTAATGATTATCTCTAAACGACGGGTTACGAGCCTAATACTGCTTAGTAGGTTATGTCCATAATACCTCTGAACAGACGGGTGCCCAGATCTAATCCACTTTTTTTATCTTCACGGACTCCTTTGTTGTCATGTTAATGATTACCTCTAAACAACGGGTTACAAGCCTGCTAACATTTAGTCGATCATGTCCAAACTACCTCTGAATCGACGGGTGCCCAGATCTAATTCACCCTTTCAGTTCTTCATAGACTACCCTTGCTGTCATGTTAATAATTAGCTCTGTACAGCGGGTTACGAGCTAGTAACGCTTAGTCGGTCATATCCATAGTACTTCTGAATCGATGGGTGCTCAGATCTAATCTACTATTTCAGTCCTTTATAAACTCTTGTGTTGTCATGTTAATGATTACCTCTGAATAGCGGGTTATGAGCCTGATAACGCTTAGTCGGTCATGTCCATACTACCTTTGAATTGACGGATGCCCAGATCTAATCTACCCTTTCAGTCTTTCACGGACTTCCTTCATTGTTATGTTAAAATTAAACCTCTAAATAGTGAATTCTAATTCTAGTAGTTCTTGATATGTCATGTCCATATTACCTCTAAACATATGGGTACTAGACCAAATTCACCCTTCTTAATCCCCAGTAGATTTTTTTTTTAGTCTATATAGAGATAATATATAATCTTTGATAGTCTATGCTTTATTGATCCTATCATGTTTTAATTTCTGAATAGGTTCAGTCACATCCTTAGCTCTTTTGGGAGCTTGCTTTCATGGAGTAATATATCCATCTTTAGTTATTTCAAGGACTAACACAATAAACCTTCCTTTATATGAGGTTTAAATTACCTCTGGGTAATAAAGAAAAAGGGCAAAACCCTTCCCAGTGATTGGCCACTCCGCTGTTGGAGTGACCGCTGTGATGTGGCTTTGACCACTTTTGAGGTGGAGGTCGCCTCTTTCCCAGATGTGTGCTTAGGTGACATGGGATCTTGGTCTGAAGATTGAAGAAGAAAGGGAAAACCCCTTGTTTTGAAAAAGGAAGATGAAGAAAAAAACCCTACGTTCTGAAAGATGAAAAGTCTTTGTTAGGGAGAGTGGTCTCTCTAAGTCTGCTGCGTACCTATTTATAGGCTTAAAGCCTAGCCTCACCATCAAGGCAACTAGTCATTTTGAATTTTGGGATAACAGCTTGATGGTTAACTCCAACGGTGAAGCTAGTAACTTTGCTAGCCTCGCCATACCAAAGTTCTGTCACACAGGTAAGCTAGACCAGTGGGATCGAATAGTGAAGTTAGTTACTTCGCCATAGCAAAGCTTTGCCATGTAGGCAAGCTAGCTCAGTAAGCTCCAATGACGAAGCTAGTAGCTTCGCATCTCAAAGCTTCGCCATATTAGAAATCTATTCCAGCCCAATAGGCAAACTTTGCCAGACTCATAGCCTCACAGGATAGGTTTTCTGGCTCACAACGCATTTTCGCATTCCGTTTCAGATAACTTTTCATTCATTAATAAATGGCCCAAATGCATTATAATAACTTCCCAACGGTCAAACCTGACCTAAACGACAACAATTTTAGGTCAAATCATTTGTGCTATACTCACTTCAACAGATTCAAACACCAGAATTAATTCAAAGTGCTTTGAAATTCAAACCAGCCCATTATAGATCTTCAAAAACTTTGAAAGAGGTTTTGTTGACACTTCTAAAAGACAAAATTCCAGATAGCTCTTCAACTGATTTGTACAATATTTAATTGTCGACACTTCTAGAAGACAAGTCATAGATAATTTGACAATCAGTTCACATATCAATCCACGATGGATAGATCAATCATCTAAACCTGCTAATCCAATTAAGTGTTAAGAGGGCCAAGCACACCTTTTTAACAGGCTTAAACAAGCCTAAAAGGTTGCCATGTTAGCCAAACTGGCTAACTGCACCAAACTAGCCAACTTCACCAAAAGCTACAAGTCTAGTTTCGCCGCCAGCTTAGCTTCGCCAATAGGCCAGCTTCGCCAGAAGCTACAAACCTAGCTTCGCCACTAGCTCAGCTTTGCCAACAGACGAAGCTTCGGGTCTGTTGATTGTTTCAAACACTTGAGCGGGATAGTGGGCTAATACCTCACTAATTTAGTGGGGTTAGTTACCATTTTAATGGGCAATGACACTCATTATATCCTTCATTTATCATTAAGGAGATCATGACTTCAGTAAAAGGCAATGACACCTCATTATATCCTTCATTTATCATTAAGAAGATCATGACTTCAGTAAAAGGCAATGACTATTGGCTAGCCTCGTCGTAGGCTATTCTAACCTTGCTGAAGGCTATTCTAGCCTCGTCGGACAGGCGTCACAGGCTAGTTTAACAGCCTTTGCTAATTTTCAGGGGATGCTTACCCCTGTGGTGCCTTTAAATATCCCACCAGTAGGCTAAAGAGAGGGCTCCAAGACCAGCTTCCAACTCCAAGAGAGAAGAAGACAAGAGAGAACAAAGCACTCACATTCAAGAGACTTGCTTCTTTCTTCTAAGAGCATAGGGAAACCATTTTTCTCATCATTAAGGATTAGAACAAGGTTCCAAATCCCTAATCCTTAAATTTCTAGAAACTTCCCGAACTCAGCGAGAAAGTATTTTTAGTAGCAGATTCGAAGCTTATCGCTCGCATCGTTAAAGGGACAAAGTAATCGCACGCTGACCTAACTCCTATCGGCACACTTCCTCAAAATCAACTCTGTAGAAGATTCTTGTAATTCTATTTACTTGTAATTTTTCTTGATTTTCAATAAGTTTTCTTTATGGAAAACATGTAAGGACTTGAAGGGTATAACCCATCGACAGATTGGATGCGTCTACTATGAGTGGGAAAAATCCCAGCAGCGAAGCGCGATCCAGCTTGGACCCAAAATACAAAAATTGTCTGGGGGTTTATCCGCCCATGGATCAAATGAGAAGAGCTCGCAGGCTAGTGTTTGAATTTTTGAGTGAAAAAATCTCATCATCGGAACGTAAAACAAGGGCTTTGAGAGAGAGAAATCCATGCAGCAGAGTAGAGACTCCGAGTGGGAAAAATCCCGCAGCAGGGTGAGACTCCAAATGAGAAAAATCCCACAGCGAAGGCTTTTGATTCCCGTAGGCTAATCGAGAAGGGGCCTGTATGTAATTTTGTTATTAATATTAAAGTATGCTTGACATAAATTTTGATTTCTAGATTTCACTTGGTCAATTAAAAGCATGCATGAATATATATATATATATATATATGTGTGTGTGTGTGTGTGTGTGTGTGTGTGTGTGTGTGTGGCATCTGGTATATGGATATAATTATTTATGACATCTAGTACATGAATGTAATTATTTATGACATCTGGTATATGAATTATTTGTGGTATCCGGTATATGAATGTGGTTATTTATGGCCTCTAGTATATGGATGTGATTATTTATGGCATCCGGTATATGGATTGTTTGTGACATCCGGTATATGAATGTGATTGTCATGTATTTCATTATGTATGAGCGTATGGTTATAAATTGAGAACTAACATAAGAGGTATGTGATGTCCTTGTGTTTTGCATTCTCAAGAATATGGGAAGAACAATAAAGAACTGTAAACCAATATAAGTTAGTAAGATTTTATGCTCCGAGAATGTGATCATGACCGTGAGTTATACGTAAAGCGCGAATGTGTTGTGAACTGAATATACGTGGTATACGAACATGTTATATGATATTATATCACTAAGTCCATAAGGGATATGCTAAGATATATGTGATTAGTGAATTACTAAGTGAATATAAGAGATAGACAATCATGTTCAATGTTATATATCAGTATATCACAAGATATAATGTTGAATACTAAGACACATGTGTCCAGAAAAGTATGAAGAATAAGTATCAGATAATAGAATGAATCAGTGACTTTACCTATCATAAGTAAAAGAATAATTGAGTTCATTCTTAAAACGGTTCAACTGCATCATACATGATTTGTAATAGCATTAAAATGAAACTTTGATTTGCATGACTTTACTCACTGAGCTGTTGAGCTCACTCTCCCACAGATTTTATGACTTTCAGGTGAAGACTAAAACAAGATCTGGCTTAAGGCAATAGCATAATACTAGAAGAGTTCGGAGTAACTCTAGAGTGGGTTCACCAAGCCGATTGATTTTATTTGAGTGCCTTGTTAATAATGTACATGGTAGTTGTTGTTATTGAATAGATCAAATAATCGATTATGTATAAGATGGTTCGAGGATACACACACACACACATACTTGTGTTGTAGTTTTATTTGGAGATGGATTATCATTGGTTTTATGTTAGCATGTTATGTTGATGGGAGTACTTTTGTGTATATGTTTAATTGGTCGACTTTGAGTCGAAATTTTAAGATGAAATTTGGATTTGATAAGTAGGCGATGTCAAGCCGAAATACTATTATACATTGCGTAAGAAGTTATATATTGATAAGTAGGCTGATGTTAGCCGAATCTGATCTATCGTATTGGTACAGACTCCATATTTCAAGGAGATGCCGTCTAAATTTTTAGAGATTATCTGAATAATTAAGTATAAAGGTTTATGATTATGGTAATTGAGGTGATTATAAACTGAGATCGTTACAGTTGGTATCAGAGATAAGGCTTAGGAATTTAGAGTATAGCTCAGTTATATGCCTAGAGAAATACAAGCCTAGAGATTGAATTAGATTGTTAGTTTAGGAATAAGATTGATTGTTATAATGGATGTGTACCTTGATGTGAGCAGTACATGGGTGTAGTGAGTTCTTAAGCATATGATTAGTCTTGGAATATATGATATTTGACTTTTTTCTTACATTTGAATGAAGGTATACCTGCATGCTTTGAATCGAATATATTCTATGGGAGTGTGGGCTCTCAGTATGAACTACCAGTGGTATGAGAGATAACTTATAGATCCTCAATTATTCTTTTACATCCAACCCACTTCATAAATAACTGTAATTGCATATCGAATGTACCCAGGCATTTTCTAAAATTCAGAAAGATAATTAAACACAAAAAGTATACATCAATCAGCAGCATAGCTCATGTATGCGTTTCTTAACTAACAATAAATAATAACATAATAGTTAATCAACAATTCGAGAAAGTGTATCATGACACTTCTCATCTCGATCACGTGATTACTTTCGCAAAATATTACCATTGCACATATCACACACTATATGCTATATAAACATAAAAAATATGAACATAACAAATATTCACATCCATCATAGTAACATAATATACATAACATAGCACAGATTTGTGGCCCCAATTGGCTAGACCGGTCCCATCATAACACAATATAAGACACCTTTACACGTACACGCAACTACCTCCGGCTCCTTGGGTACCATCACACCCCCATGTAGCTACCCCGGCTCCATTGTCACACACATCACAGGCAATATCACACACATATAACATAGGCACATTCACACATATATCATGTCTCACATACATCATAGGGTATTTCTTATAAAATAAAAAATGTTACTCATAGGTACACAAGTACACAAAATGCAAGATGACATGACACATATCATAAGATAAATAATAGAACTAACATAGCTAGTCTCATGTCAAGTCAATTAGTAGCTGATATAACACTTCATTCTCTACTAACTAGCAAGACATTCTAATAACTAATTTCATATAAATAACATTTACATACAAAAATCATTCAAGACTATTAACTAAATGGAATCAAAGTTTCCACCTTAATGTTGAATCAAGCGATTATACTTTTGATTTTTTTTGTAACAACCAAACAATATTTTACTAATTCCCAAATTAACAATAGGTTAAAAGCTTAGTTCACTTCTACTTCAATTCTGAAATTATGACTAGTCTATCTTAAATAATCTATAACTCAAGACACAGTTATCTGATGAGAACATGACATAACTCATTAGTGAGTAGACTCGATAATCTTTCCAACAACGTATTACATGGCTATCTATGATTATATCTAATTAGGTAAAAATGTCTCAGTTAATAAAAAATTCTGCATGACAGCCTCCCATTAACGCCTATCATAAACTCTTCTCTTAAAATCATCAGTATTTTCAGATTTCAAAATAGATTGCATGTAATCTACTACTAAATTTACTACTGAAAAAATATTGAAGTTACTAACTTTAATAATTCTCAAGTAACACAAGATTATCACTTGATTTAGCTTTAGATTTTTACCATATAAAATCACTAATTTTCTTACTATATAATGTAATCAAACTCATAAAACTTTTTGATACTCAATAAAACTTAAAATCATATGGAGATATCACCATAATTTAACAAATTTCTTTTTCAAGTAAAATTGAGATTTTACTTCATAATGAGTTATTTCTAGCAAAAGAAAAAAGAAAAGAAAAAATAATCACTTCATCGCAATTCTATCTTCTTTTGCAGACATGAAAATCTCGACCATGTTCAGTCGGTGGCCGCGAGGCAGCGGTGGTAGCCGAAGAACGCGAGCAACGCGAGGGGAGGCAGCAACACAGTGTTGTTGTTGTTGTTGTTGTTATTGGGTTTAAATCGGGTCCAACCCAATCCAATCCGACCCGAACCCGACACATAAAAACTCGAACCCGATCCATTTATAAAGAAAGGTAAAATTTCACTTAGCCCTCTGATGATTCTACTAATTATTTTGGATCTTGGAAAATTACTTGTAGTTCCCTGAATATTCTTAAATATTACAAATCTAACCTTTAATTATTAGTTTTGGTTTTCAGTCGATATCTTGGCCATCCGGAGTTGGATTCGAATGATTCTCAAGTCGTTGCGATCGTGGAAGCGAGAGCTACAATTCTATGGTATCGGCTAGGTATTCTGAAAACTAACAGAACCAGAGATGAGTGAGGTTACCAATAATTAGAGTTAATAATGCAGTAAATACAAACAAGATTTTCCGATGAAAGAGTAAGTTTTACTGATAGTGAATTTTTAATAAAGTATACAAAGGGATTGGTAGAAACTAAGAAATAGACTTGTATTATAAAGAGTGTGATTGTTACAAATTATTGTTATGAAAATCGTACATGTTGGTGTTATAAATGCGATATGCTTGCTTGATTTACTAAGTTTAATACTTTGATTGAACCGCTGATATGATGTGTATGTATGTAGCTGTTGATTATGTTGTGTGATTGTAAGTTCTTGATAGAATTAATAGTATGTAGGGATGTGGATGATGAATTGACGGAGTTATTAGTAGAGTTATTGGCAGTATTATAAATTATATCCATTCGCAGGGGGAGGGGAGTGCGAATAGTATATGTGTGCTTATATTTTGTATTCATTATAAATTGTATCCATTCGCGGGGGAAGGAGAGTGTGAATAGTATATGTGTGATTATATTTTGTATCCATTCGTGAAAGAAGAGGAGTACGAATGGTATACCCGTTCGTGGTTGGCATCCGTTCGTGGATGAAGGGGAGTGCAATGGTGTACACGTGTGAAATACGTGTAAATGTATGTGAACTCTATTCATGTATTGGGGCTGATGTATGTGTATGTGTGATATAAGAGTGTGTGTGATATAAGTGTGTGTACACTATATGTGTATTAGATATGTTTCACGTGTATGATAATGTGGACATCAAAATACAGATTTATTAAATTGAAATGAAAACACTAACATTTTGGCTTCTTATACACATATCAGTATTAACTGAACAGTAGTTTGAAGTAAATAGATAATCTAATTGAGACATTCATGTTCACTTAAAATTTAGACAAGTGACCACGTATTTGTTGGCCCAAAGTTTACAATCCCCGGGTTATGTGTTTCGATGATAACAAATCATATAAAAGCTATTTGGTACTAATAGAAGTTAAAGAATAAATTTCAAGTTGATACAGGTATTGATGGCTCAAGAGTTCTCAAGCATGGGATATTAGGGTCTAACTCAAACGTTGCTCAACATCAACTATCAGAGACTCCTGCTTGTAGACTCATATAGTTTATTTTGTTAAAGAATAGTATATACGTTTGAAGCTCAAATACACACACACACAAATTCAATACGTTTGGTTTTTGGTTTAACCGGTTTGGATTCTAAGTACATATATCGGGTTTTAGATTTGAACCAGTTTTAGCTCTGCTGATCTGCTTAACACCCTTTTATATTTGTTATCATAACTTTTTATTCTTATATTTAAAATAACATGATTTAACTTGTATTTCAAAGATAACTTTCAGATCTAAATTTCTTATTCAATAATATTTTTCAGATTTAAATTTTAAAGATGTCAAATATTTGGTTGAACTCTGTTCTTGTTCTAAAAACAGCTTACAGTTTCTGATTTGATACCTATCAGTATTTTATTGATAACTTTCTAATACAAAATGATATTGAGTTGATTTCAGTTGCATTAAAAAGAAGACTTAAAGATTTACAAATTATTCCTATATACCTAATTCTGAATTCGGACGTTTGCAGCCTAAAAAATGTGCTCAAAGTTGACCAATCTGTCAGATTGGCAGTAATGGCTAATTTTTTAGAGGCTGATTTTTAACATGTTTTTAAAACGTGTTTAAGTTTAAAAAAAATGTGGTTAGCTATATTAGATGGTCAATTCCTTTCTCTTTTATCAGATAAAAGTTTTCTATGTTTACTCTTCCTATATCCTATATAAAGGGTCATTAGGGTAGAGGTTTTTATAACAACAAATTCAAAGATCAAAAGTTTTGAGTTTTCTTGAGAAAGAGCTTTTGTTTAAGATTGGGTTATTATTTTCAAAAGTTTTCTGAAAGTTTTTGTTCTTAAAATCTCTCTTCTATTTTTATATCACTTACAAAACCTTGAGCTTAAATCCTATATATTATTCTCTAGGGTTTTGTAAAGAAAAGTTTTTCAAAACAGAGTTTGTGGTCTTTTGATCACCAAGTGATTATTGTGTTTGTGGCTCCACTACCTCTGAACTAGAGGAGTGTGATTGAGGAGTTGAGTACTCCCTAGCGGTTGTAATGCTTTGTAAAAATTCTAGTGGATTAGAAATCCTTCTGGGTGAAGGCGGGGACGTAGAGCTGGGTGGTCGAACCTCGAAACAAATCTCTGCGTTTGCGATTGGTTTGCTTGTGTTGTTTACTTTCTATTCATTCATTCTTATATTGTCGATCTATACTCTCACAATAAGATTGCATTGCACACCTCAAACTCTTATTTAGAGGAATCACGAGGAAGGAGTTCAAAGCCCTTCACAGGGTATTCGGCTTCTAATCTTGCTTTGAGTGACCGTTGCATCATCTCATTTTTAAATTATGCATTGATTAGCATATTCACCTATTCACCCCTCTCTAAGTGATTTCAATTGGTATCAGAGCCTACACTCATGATATTAGGTTTAACCACTTAGGAGTATGATTTTGGTTAGCTAATCTATCATTTGCATTTGCACACTTATTTGTTTACATACACTCATGGATAATCCTCCCATGTTTGATGTCTCTAAAATTGATATATGGAAGGTTAGGATTAGTTGGCATTTAAAAGCTATAAGTTGGCAAGTTTACCTTACCGTTACCAAGGAATCTTATCTTGAAAATAACAAGCATAAAAAGGCTAATGCATAAGCCCTAAAGGCACTTAGAAAATCTCTTAGTAAAGAATATTTAAATATGGTTTCTCACTGTAATTCTGCCTTTGCAGCGTGGAACATATTGACATCTCCTGAGCTACAAACGCAAATCAATAAGGAGAAAAAAATCTAGTGGAGAAGAGTCCGACCAACGTTGCTTCATGGTCCAAGGGAATGACTCCCTTGAGGTATATTCAGATACTCAACTAGATGATAGTAATAGTTCTTCTTATAATGAGTGCATGATGCACATGTTTTAAATAATGAACTAGTTATAAGTTGTGAAAATTTTATTTCGAAGTATAAAGTTTTGAAAAAGAATAGTTATACATTAAAAGAAGAAAATGAAATTTTATTTTCAAAACTTTATTTGCTTTTGCAAGAAAAGGATGAGATTTCAAATGAAAGGGACTCATTGAAATCCCAACTTGACCTTGCCCTAAATGAAAATAAAATTTTGAAAAACAAAAATGATTACAATGATATTTTGAAGAAAAATGAAATCTTGTCTTCAAAATTTCATTTTACATTAAAAGAAAATGACTCTTTGAAAAACAAAATTATTTCTATTTCAAAAGAGTTGGATTTGGTTTCAAAGGATAACAAAACTTTGAAAAATGATTTAGATTCACATGTTTGTCATGCTAGTATAGCTTCACCTTCTATCATACCCATTGCTTGCTCCACCTCTTCTTCTATTATTAAAAATGATATATATTTGTTAAAGAAGAGTGTTAACTGTTTGGGCTTCACTTTGAGCCAATGTGCCATGAACCACACACGGTTGGACTCCATGTTTCGAAAGAAACAATTTTCAATTATATATAAACATAAACCATCTCATGCTAAAACTCCACATGTTCATCATGCCAACACATCACATGTCAATCTTGCTAAAACACCCCATGCTCATAAATCACATGTTCATAAACCACATGCTCATTATGCTTTTAAATATGGAAGAATTTATAAATGTACTTATTATGGTCAGAATGGTCATTTAGTCAAATTTTGTTATGATTATATAAATAGTATGAATAATAATGTTTGGGTTCGAAACACTAACGTATTAGGACCCAAGAAAATATGGGTACCAAAATCTACTCCTAGTCTATTTGATGTAGGTGTGAGCTCTCACATGACGTAAGAGTTGTTGGTGCCTTGAGGTGAATGCGTTCCGAGCTAAACGGTGACACTTTTGGATGCATCACTTTCAAGGGGAGTTTGGTGGGAGCACCACCTTGGTTTGGAGACTAAGAGCTTACCCTATTGGTTTTGGTAACAATCTCTAACTCCTATTTTATTCACATGCTTTCATATAAATGTTTTTAGCATGTTTTGGTTTCAATACTCATTATGATTGATCATATTTAGATTCATGTTTTGGTTTATGTGCTTGATTTTGTACTTCATGATTTTGATTACTTGTTTAAATATAGTTTTCATTAAAATTTGTGTAAATACTTATACAAGTAGTGAGCTACACTTGGTTATTATGAGTTTGTGCTTCATTGCTAACTTGTACTCATTTCATGTACTTGTATAGCTTAGTTTTGATGATTCTCTCATTTACACTTATATTTTCTATTTTTGCACATGATTTCATGATAATGTGTTAGCTTCATGTATATGTTACTTTTGTCTAAACTAATAGATATACATGTACATCCTTGAGCCACTTGCCTTCATGCAATAAACTGTTGTGGACTCGTTTATGCTTGAATAAGTATGTATACTCTAGTTTATACAAAACATACATATGTCTTGAGGTTGTTTTGTTTTGATGAAAATTAAACTTTTATGTTTTTTATGTTTGTAAAGGAATTTGATTTGAGCCTAAATGCCTTATTTCCATGATTTTGTTAATTACATGATTCTTACACTCTATATTTGATGTTTACTCATGACTTTATTTTCATGAGCTTATATATGCTTTATAGACTTTGAGTGTCAACTATTATGTGATTTTCATGTTTTCATGGGATGTATGATTTGGTTTCATATTTTGAAGGATTTCTTACTAGTTTTTAAAAATATTTTTAAAACTAGTTTCTATTCTTCGAATGGTAGAGTTTTCAAACTATGCCTATTTACTTTCAAATCATAATTTTTGAATGCCCCTACCTTTTAAGGGCGGTTGGATGGGCGACCATGCCTTGTATACCCTTCTTGAATATCTTTTAAACTTGTGCATGATAAGGGTGGTAAGTATGAGTTATACACTTGATCCTCATTATATTTCTATTAGTATTAAAATTGATATTTCATATGTTTGTATACTCATATGTGTTTTCTATATATATATGCCTCATATTTCAATTAGTATATCCATAAATACATATATATGATTTGATTGTGCTTGTTTCACATGTCTTTACAATTATTTTTGAAAAAGCACAAATTATATTTGCTAAGCTTGATTTAGTTCATCATGTCAATTATTTTTAATTAGTATCTATTTCAAGCTTATGCATTGTTTCTTTTAGTATTTCATAAAGGGGGAGAAAATTCTTGTTTTTAAATTGGTTTATGTAAAATTGGTATTGGTTGTATTTCAATTTGTATCAGTTTTCATTTCAAATTGGTATCTTACTTCGACCATTTATGATGTAAAATACTTTGGTTTGATATATGCTAACATTTTAATATTAATATCAACGATCTTAAATTGGTATTATTCTCTATTTGGTATCCTTATTGCAAAATGATTTTAGTGTTTATCTAAAAATTTGGTTTTTACCTTTAATTGGTATCAATATTTTTCAATTGGTATCAATATTTTATCAAAAATTTTAAACTGTAAGTTTTGATCTTTAAGATTTGATGATATGACAATTGATTGTTTTTTCCTTAGCCCTTTTGTTGATGAATTGACAAATAGGGAAAGAGATATTTGAGTTTATGTATGCATATATGCATGTTTTATATCTTATTTATGCATATATTGTTTATTTGTTGTTTCCTAACCCTTTTTGATGTATGACAAAAAGGGAAAAGTATTGGTGATTTCATGTTTTAGGTTTCATGTTTTGTACATGTTCATATATGTATATGTTTTCATGTTTTATACTTGATAAAATAGAGCATCATTTGCGGGAGAGCTTTTACGTCCCTCTTATATTTTGTTTTATACCTTATATGTTTTGTCATCATCAAAAAGGGGGAGATTGTTGGCCCAAAGGTTACAATCCCTGGGTTATGTGTTTTGATGATAACAAACTATATAAAAGCTATTTGGTACTAATAGAAGTTAAAGAATGAATTTCAGGTTGATACAGGTATTGATGGCTCAAGAGTTTTTAAGCATGGGATATTAGGGTCTAACTCAAATGTTGCTCAACATCAACTATCAGAGACTCCTGCTTGTAAACTCATATAGTTTATTTTGTTAAAGAATAGTATATACGTTTGAAGCTCAAATACACACACAAATTCAATACGTGTGGTTTTTGGTTTAACCAGTTTTGAATTTCAAGTACATATATCGGTTTTTAGATTTGAACCAGTTTTAGTTCTGCTAATCTGCTTAACACCCTTTTATATTTGTTATCATAACTTTTTATTCTTATATTCAAATAACATGATTTAACTTGTATTTCAAAGATAACTTTCAGATCTAAATTTCTTATTCAATAATCTTTTTCAGATTCAAATTTTAAAGATGTCAAATATTTAGTTGAACTCTGTTCTTGTTCTGAAAATAGCTTACAGTTTATGATTTGACACCTGTCAGTGTTTTATTGATAACTTTCTAATACAAAATGATATTGAGTTGATTTCAATTGAATTAAAAAGAAGACTTAAAGATTTACAAATTATTACTATATACCTAATTCTGAATTCGGACATTTGCAGCCTAAAAAATGTGCTCAAGTTGACCAATCTGCCAGATTGACAGTAATGACTAATTTTCTGGAGGCTGATTTTTAACATGTTTTTGAAACGTGTTTAAGTTTAAAAAAATGTGGTTAGTTGTATTAGAGGGTCAATTTCTTCCTCTTTTATTCAGGTAAAAGTTTTCTATGTTTATTCTTCCTAAATCCTATATAAAGGGGTCATTAGGGTAGAGGTTTTTATAACAACAAATTCAAAGATCAAAAGTTTTGAGTTTTCTTGAGAAAGAGCTTTTGTATAAGTTTTAGGCTATTATTTTCAAAAGTTTTCTAAAATTTTTTTATTCTTAAAATCTCTCTTCTGTTTTTATATCACTTACAAAACCTTGAGCTTAAATCTTATATATTATTCTCTAGGGTTTTGTAAAGAAAATTTTTTAAAACAGAGTTTGTGGTCTTTTGATCACCAAGTGATTATTGTATTTGTGGCTCCACTACCTCTGGACTAGAGGAGTATGATTGAGGAGTTGGGTACTCCCTAGTGGTTGTAATACTTTGTGAAAATTCTAGTGGATCGGAAATCTTTTTGGGTGAAGGTGGGGACGTAGAGCTGGGTGCTCGAACCTCGAAACAAATCTTTGTGTTTGCGATTGGTTTACTTGTGTTGTTTACTTTCTATTCATTCATTCTTATATTATCGATCTATACTCTTACAATAAGATTGCATTGCGCACCTCAAACTCTTATTTAGAGGAATCACGAGGAAGGAGTTCAGAGCCTTCACGGGATATTCGGCTTCTAATCTTACTTTGAGTGATCGTTGCGTCATCTCATTTTTAAATTTGTGCATTGATTAGCATATTCACCTATTCGCCCCCTTTAGGTGATTTCATTATTTTCATGTATCATGTACAACATATTTTCATATATCATGTACACTACACACTGCTAATATCATGCTTCATTTAATATTAAGATTAACTTCACTCACTGAGTTGTCGAGCTCACACCCCCCTCAGTCTGAATGTTTTCAGATCAAGGCAAAGGCCCAGCCAAGAAACTTCTCGGACGTGACCGGAAGAACATGGATACCCTTGATAAGTCTTAAATAGTGTCAATGTTATTAATTACTCTTAGACCTGCATGGACATATATGTATATTATCATAAACTCACTAGTTATTGAGTAGCAGCAGTAATGTGGTGTACACATGTAAGTGAAGGGTTGTATATAGTTATCCATTTTGATCTAAGTTAAGATATTGACTATAATAATAGTCTGACTCTTGATTCTAAATAATTGTGATTAGATGAATGATTGGACTTAGTAAACTGTTGTAAAATTATAAGTAGGCGATGTCAAGCCAAAATTGTATTATAAATTGCGTAAAATGTTATATATGGATACATGATCGATATTAAGACCAGATTTGTATATAGTGATGTATCAGGACAGACTCCATATTATAGAGAAGATGTTGCAGAAATTTTTATAAAGTCTTGATGATTATCTGAGCTATCAGAGTGATTTAAATTATTGCTGATGATTAAGTGGTGATTAAGATAATTCAAGGTAATAAAAACTGGGATCGTTACAGGTTCACTATTGGTCTTCTTCTCAAAGGTTATATCGGGTTTGTACTAGATGAACCAGCTAGTTTGACGCTTAAAGAACTGGAGGCTGATTTGGTCTACACGGGAAATAATCGGTTATAGTTAGGTTCGCTAGCAGTTGTTGTCTTAGAGCTATCTCTAAAATCAGTTCGGTGAAAAAGTATCCTCTAGACTCATCTAGACAGTGATCAGCTGATAAGCATGTTTCAAGGTCGTGATGCCCCGAGCTATGAGCTCTCGGAGGTAGTCGTCCCTAAGACCTTATCTGAATCTAAATAGGGTCTGTTTGGGAGACTCTAACCCGATGACACTGCACCAATTCAAGTATTCATCAAATTTCATGATGTAGTCGGTGGCTGATTTGTTTTCCTGAGTTAACAGATTCCATTTGTCCAATAATTGTTGACTGAAGGAAGTGGAATATATTTCTACCAAAGCTTCTCTTTCATTTCATCCCAGGTCTCAACTTGATCTTCTCTTCTTAATCGCATTCAACATTCTCCCAATATTGTCCGGCTTATTCAGTGAGTTTCATAATCATCGGACACATAGACTCTGTCAAGTCGTGCCAATGGAAGTAGCGTTCATAGCTCTAGTCGTCCATCGAAAGATGGAGCATCTACTTTAAAACTATTAACATATTAGGCATTCGTGTCTTTAGTGTAGTAGTGCTGAGCTTGCCTACGTCAGGGTAACCTATTGCTAGCGCAAGAATCATTCTCTTCTAAGGGATCTGGGGTTCTCCTTCGGTTTGTTTCTAGCCCATCAAGTCGTATGGTTAATTCTCTGTAATTGGCGTCTGCCTGATCTCTATACTCTTATAGTCATTGATCCATCTGGCCCATCTTAGTAAGAATCGCATCAAGTTTATCCTGAATGTTAGAGTTCACGGGTACAAAAATTTCTCCTATTGAAAAGCTTTTCTCGCTTCTAGTTGGCATGCAAATTTTAACTAATCCTCAATGATGATTTTTTTATAATGTAGATAAACGATAAATGTTGGTGCAAAGTGCAAACTATCGTAGGGTGAAATGTATACTACTGCAAGAGGAATCATAGATCAATTTAATGATGAATAATATTGAACTTTAAACCCTATTGATTAACATGTGATTAGATAATATAATATTAGGAATGCAATTAAATTACATGTACTAACACAATAAGTTTTCCAATTAATTCAAGTGATCACTGATTTAAATCAAATTAAGTTGCACAATTAATATCAATATTGATTTTCAAAAAAGGTTAGATAACACAATCTCACTTTTATGAGCAACAGTCAATACTTCTAGTTTGCGACAGATTTAGGAACTAGCTATCTAATTAAGTCAAAAAAAATAACTGAGTAAAAATTCTCAAAGATTACCTGATAGATGATCGAAACTCGAACATGAATATGAAGTAAATTGATCGTGCTCGCTGATGGCGTTAGGCGACGAGATCGGCAGGACTAGGAGCCAATCCAGGGTTGGATGTGGAAGCAGATCAGAGATGGTGGGAGATCCAGGACTAGAAGCCAATTTGGGTCGAAGCTGGCAGCTCGGATCTAAGCCGTCAGCTTGGGTTGGCGTCATCAGTTCAGTCGGCTTAGGTCGAGTCGTGTCGGCGCCGTCAGGTCAAACGGCTCGAGTCAGCTCGGATCTGAATCAAAAGCGAACAAGTCAGGTTGATTTGAACTCTGGATCAGGTTCGGGCGCCGCTGCTAAATGGGTCGGGTTGTTGAGAAGCCAAATCAACCCAATCTCGTGTTGACTTGTTGGCGGTGGGATCTGAGCATGATGGGGCTAAAGTTGTCGAGGGGGCGAGATCAGTGTCGAGGTTAGCGGGAGCTCGACAAGGAGTGAGGAGGTCGACGAAGTCTCAATGATAGTGGAGAAAGGCCGGCTACATGCAAAGGAGCAAGCGAGAGGAAGTCGAGGCAGTCGGCTAGTGAGTGGTCAGGTCGTCGACGAGATCAATCTCTACATGGTGGTTAAAGGAGAAGGCGGAGGGATCTGGCAAGTAATAAGATTTAGGGGCGATGGGCGTTGATGACAAGGGTCTCGGGATGCTATCATGGCGGTGGAGTTGACATCAGTGGCAAATCAGACGTAGACAAGGTGGTGGCAGCGTTGACATTGCTGCTGCCGTCGAGAGAGTCGTAGGCGATCGGGATCTGGATCTCGAGACGATAACAGCGAGGAGTTGCAACAGTAACGCATCTGGATCTCGAGATTTGATGGGCTAGGATTTTTGTGGAGAGAAAAGGAGATAGATGAACAATGTTTTCCCGCAAAATCAGATTTACGTTGTTGTTTTTTTTTTTTTTTTTTTTTTTTTTTTTTTTTTTTTTTTTTTTTTTGAGAATAGATATGAAACAAAAAATTGAAAGAGATCAAAAATCTAAAGCTCTGATATCAAAATGATGTAAAATATTATGGATCGCAATCGTCTTTAATCGAAATAGAATAGAAAAAAAACTAGGATTTAAGAGAATAAATGAAGAAATATGAAAGATAAACAAGAACCTAATAAGATTTGGACTTCACACCCCTTATACCAGATCGAGCTTCAAACGCTTACACCAATCTCTAAATCACAAGAACTCAGATATAAAAAAAATTTAACAAAATATTTTCAAATTTATTCATTCATTCAATGAGAAATGTCTTGAGGCCTATTTATAAGCTTCAAAACCATACAAAATGACCATCTTGACTCTACTAATTCTAAATGGACTCAAACATGACTAAACTAGCCCAAATTGAATCCAAATGGACTCACAACAACACAAATACAAAATACAGCTAATAATAACAATAAATTTGAACCAAAAGAATGCAACACATTTTGTAAACTCATTCAAACGGCGTGATGCTCTCATCAAATGACCTATCCATTTTCAGAATCATGTAGTAAATTATAATCGTATTAAAAAATCTGCCATAAGTTCAAGTACCTGCGATAATTGTTCCAGTTAACGTCTTCCTGACTTCTTCACAAATTCAGATTACATGAAAACAACAGGAACCTCATGAGTTTCAAGCTAAGCTCTGAATGGACGACAAACGCTCACTAACAGCTTGTTCCAGCTCACTCTCCTTTTTGCTCGGCAAACACTGTATCTGAATAAATTCTCATAAATTTGTAAGAGAAAAACAAACTGGTCTCTGAGTAAAGATTGCAGTAGTGTTCTGTTCATTAAAAACTATTTACATGTATCACCTCTCTCTCTCTCTCTCTCTCTCTCTCTCTCTCTCTCTCTCTCTCTCTCTGTTTTTTTTTTTTTTTTTTTTTTGGTGTTTGGGTTGGGTTGGGGGGTGGGGGGGGGGGGGGGGGGGGGGTGGGGGGTGGGGGCGGTGTTCACAGGCTTTTCAGTTGTTGATCTCTGTCTTTGATGATAATATACACGCATTATAGTATACCTACCCAAGGGATCAAAACTCAAAACCGCAGTTCAACTGAAGAGAGAAAAATGGCCTGCCCATATTGCTAAGAGGACATTCCACTCTAATGACTGCTCCAGAGTTTCCAACGTGCCCATTCCACTTGGATCTCCCAAGCTGCCAAAAACAAAACCAGATGTCAAAGCTCCCATCCCGAATCAAATTAAATATTTTATAATTTATAAGGAAAAGAAAGGGCAAAAACAAAATGTTCGCAGACCAGCTGGAGTCAATTACTCACAGAGAGGGAAGCATATGCAGAAGAATGCTGATGCTGGGTGCAAGAACCACCATATATTAGATTGAGTTCCTCCTTGACTGAATGAATGAGCTCTGCTCGCATGCCAGGATTACTTCCACCAAAAGTAGGGCATACACTGCACAACAAAAAGAATAAGATTACAAGGAAGTAAAACAGTGTAGGTAATTCAATATAAGTTAAAAGAACTCGGTGGTTTTTAGAAAGAAGAGTCAGGAAGAGTTAAAGAAAGGATGAGGTTAACTCCAACACCAATTTTGAATTGGTGTAGGAGTTAAACACTTGCCCCCAAAAGTAAGGGACAAAGTGCAGTTTTTTTCCAAAAATTCCAAATATGCCCTCGACAAGACCTCCCAAAAATCCCAAATATGCCCTTGACAAGACCTCCCTTGTTTACCCTCTAGCTCCTGTAATGTTTGAGTGTTTGGAAAAGTTATCAAGAGTTGGGCTCCCAAGCCCGAGCCCAACTCTTGCTTACTCTTGCTACCAAACGAGGCCTTAAGAGTTGGGAAATAAAAAACAGATAATCAGCCGTGCAGGCAGAAGATACGTGATATGTCCCAATATCACCTTTCTTGCCTCGATGTTTCTCAAGCACCAGTGTTCAGAGCACAATAATTAGGAACAGTGAGAATCTTGTTTGCTGTCATCTCTTATATCTTATTTACTTGATTCCAGTTGAGAATTCCAAATCTATAGTTTTTTTATCAAAAAGAAAATAAAACTCCACCCTAATGCTTAGTTGAATTTAAATTTCAGTCTCATTATTTTGTATCTATAGACCTGCTAAGCACTTCGTAGTCTCACCATATTGTCGGTTTTCCTATCACAATATACATCTAATGCTGAAACTCCACATACCTACCATGATAAGTTTTTAAGGTAAGCCATAAGCTATTACTGAAATATATTTGTTGTTATTGTGAACTTTCGAGACACACCAAAATTTCTTTACAGTTCAAATAACATAAATTGTTTGATGTTGTTGGTATTAAATTTTCCTAGCACGTGCATTGTTTTAAATTTCAATATGGAATCACCACTCAATGATTATATTGGATGATATCATGATACATGACAGAAGAAAAAAAAAGATTTTGCGTATACGAGTATCACGTAAAAAACTATTTTTATAGTAAAAGGTTAATAATCAAACTATGTTAGTTTAGATTGTATAATATCAATTGATTTAGTTACGTTTTTCCTTTGAGATTGTAATTTTTTCTAAGTAGTTGCTTCTATAATTGTATAATAATTTTAAGTTAAAGAGTAATGGGGAGCAATAGTTAGAAGAATTCTTTGCAGGTTTAGAGGAAATTTCTCCCCCATAGAGGAGAAAATAGGGGTTATCACAGGGACGAGCTGGAGCAAGAACAAGTTCCTCATAGCTAGAGGAGCCAAATGATAACCTTGTGGCGAAAAAAAGGGCACATAAAAGCATTGGTAAAGGAAACTGCAGAAAGGGCAGAAAAAAATGGAGAAGCCAATGACAGCAAGAATTTTATTATCATTGGTCAAATAATAATGCTTTGAACCATTTAAACGTATAACTACAAAAGCATCTCCATTGTAATATAGGTTAGGATGTTAGATTCCATGTAGGACAAAGTGGCTATCCTCTTTTGTGGAGCAAAACAAAAATCTACTTAAGTAAAATATCTCATTATTTCCTTTCAATGTTCCATATATTGGTAAATAATAAAATAGTGTCACGTATGGCGGATCATGAACCACCCTAGGATAAATTACTTGGCTTGCAATGATTAGAAGAAAATGAGATAATTTGGAACACCAATCAATTATTTTGCTTACCTTAATTGGACGGTTGGCCGCATCATTAGACCAGACCTCTTCCAAGCCATAGCATGTGCAATTCCAAGGAGAAAGACTTATCAGGCCATTGCACCATTGGTGTAACACGTGTGCCACGCTTATTCTACACGAGAGATGAGATAAATATTTAAACCAACATGAAAAGCATGGACAATGGAAGGTGTACACACAATAATACAGGAAAAGATCTCAGGACAATAGTTCCTCGTAAATCTTCATGTTATGACAGTTTTCATTGCTCAAGGAAAGGTCTCAGTAAAAATGACTTGACAGGTATCGTGCAGAAACTTTTCTCACCGACCTTATACGAGAAGCTAAATTTTGTTTCTCCAGGATATCGACCTTGAGCTTGAAGAAGGCCGCCACAAACAGGAAGGAAGGCACTCGCAGTCAGCCCTTCACCAGCCACATATGTAAGCTGTCCGTTTGGGAATTGCAGATCCATGAATGACTGAGGAGAGAAAACAAAAATCAGGTTGTGGAGCTTCAAAATGACAAGCATAGGTTCATTTGCAGGAATTATAAGTACTTTACCATACAAAAGAAAAGTTTATAAAGAAAAAATAGATGCAATACAAAGCAGAGAAAGAAACAGCAGGTTTGTTCCATGCATGTTAGGTATTCTTGCTTCTGATATGTTGCATCCAATTAAAGTATATCGACACAATATGATGCTTTTTTTTTTTTTTGTATTTTTTTTCGCCCTCTTTGGCTGAGGACTAACAGGAGTTACTTGTACGGGGAAACATTCTTACACTTATGAGTGAATATATTCCCACAAATGATATGATACCCAAGCCAACACTAAGAGAGTCACGAGATACCCAATATACACCAAATGAAAAACCTCAATGCTAAACTTATTGATTCACTCATATTCAGTATCTTTATTTTCAGTTACTTTAAACCGGTATGGCCCAAAATTATAAGCAAATTTAGTTGTTTAATAAAACCTCTGATTCTCACAAGGTAGTGTAATTAACTTTTCATGTTCTGTTGATAACAGTAAATTCCCCGCCTCATGATTTTCTTTTGTTTCAAACCATTTATTTTACTCGTAGTAATGTAAGAAAAGAAAATAAACTCATAGTTATGCAAGAAACAAAAATAAATACGGTAACTTTTTTTAAATAAATGCAAGAAATCAAGGGTAACATAAACTTATTTGTGATTGACAAAATGATTAACAGAATAACAGATATGTAAGGACAATTTCAAGACTCTCCACGAGTCAATTTAGTGGCTCACTAGGTAATATTTTCACACCTACTGCATGAAAAAGATCAAGGCATCAATGTTATCTTTTCTGGAATTCTAGAGAAACAGATAGATTCGTTCTTTTTGGTGTTGTGAATAGGAGGTTATTGGTGTAATTAACGCTTCATGTTATGTTGATAAAAGTAAATTCTCATGATTTTTTGTCAAACCATCTAGTTTAATCATAGTTATGCTACAAAAGAAACTAAATACAAATTAAGTTTTTTTTAAACAAATGCAAGAAGTGAAGGGCATACAACAGATTATCTATGATTGAAAAATGAGTTTTCAATTTATAATATTAACAGTATAGCAGATATGTAAGGACAATTTCTAGATTCTCCACCGGTCATTTAGTGTCTCACGATGGAGGTACCATTTTCACAGCTCAATGCATGAAAAAGATCGAGATACCAGTTTTATCTTTTCATAAACTTTAGAAAATCAGAAAGATAATAATACTATTCAACTGATTAGTGAACCTGTATGCTGCTATTACAAGTGATACGATGGTTAAAGATTTATATGCAATGAAAAACGAATCTCTCAATGACTCTCTCGCAACTTCAAAAGATCCACGTAGTAAACAGTTTAACGCAAAGTAGACCTTACTTCAAGATGTGTACTAGAAGAATCTCAGAGTCATGGTGACACAAGACGGAAGGGGGAACTAGGGTTTGTGGTGGGATTGAAAAAATATAATCTAGGGTTTATGAAAATTAGGAAAAAAGATAGGGTTTTAGGCCTCACACTCAGGACTCTCCTACTTTATCCATCACACACAAAGATTTCAAGAGAAACGCAATTAGGGTTTCAAATTTTCATAATTCATTCATTAGTCCTTAAGTAAAATCCTGTAAGGGTATTTAAAGACAAAAGCCACGTGCAAAGGTGGTGCCACATCATTCTCCTAATCATATAAGAACTAAATAAAGAAATAATAAAAAAACTAATAAAAGACTTCTCTTACTCCTAATAAAAGGCTACTCCTACTCCTAATCAAATCCAACTCAAACTTTCCTTCTTCTAAAATAAGTCTTCCAATAGCTCCTGAATTCTTCAATGTCCTCATCAATTCTCCTCTGATAGGAGAAAACTCGACCTCAAGTTTTAAAATGCGACATCACGAAAATACTCTAACGTAAAGGTTGGATTGGATGTTAGTTATGACTTCTATAGTTATGAGCTACAGCAAATCCCCATTTCCTATAGGACGACCTAGTCAAAAATACTTGAAAGAGATCATACTCATCTGATGATATCAACACAAAAGACTGAACCGATGATGGCTTATTGGACAAAGAGGTACCAACTCTGGCTGTACAGTGCCACTGGATCAAGCTTTGCTTGTGGCTCGAAAGATTAAATCAATGATGATTTGTTGGATAAAGAAGTGACCAACTCAAATGGTAGTGGTATCGGATCAACCGTTGCTTCAAGCTCGAGTTTGGATTCAGTTAGTGGCACTGGACCAAACGCTGCTTCTGATTCGATCTCGGACTCAGTCAGTAGTACTGGATCAAACGCTCATCAGGTTCGAGCTTGGACTCAGTCATTGGATTGAAGTTTGAGCTCAGCTCAAACTGTAGAGTTGACAATGGCACTGACTCTTGTTCTTCCTCTATATGTACCTCTAGCCCTGATTCAGGATCTGACTTTGAATCTAGACCTTAGCTCTGACTTGTGCTCGAGCATAACTGGCTACATACTTGACTTCCTCACTAAATTATACCCTAAGCTTGTGGGTGCTTTCTTGGTACATAAGTCGGATGAATCTGAGCTCTATAAGCATCATATTAAATATTTTGTTCTTCGTCATGTCGAAACTTGCTTGCAGAGACATTGGGATGTGAAGGAGTATCTCACGAATCCAACGCCTAGAAAATGGCTCAAATCGGCTTGCAAACAACATAGAAAAGGCTTGAAAATCAATTCCAGACTGCAAACATATATGTTCTGCAAACGGGTCGAGTTTGGCATGTAGCAGGTCGAGTTGATTTTGTCGACAGAGCGGGTTGTGTTCTGCAGTGATTCGAGTCGGGTTGTTGAAGTCAGGTCAGATTAGATCCAGGTCTGCAAACTAATGGCGAGTTGAAGGCGGGTTTGAAGTGGGTTGAGTCCAAACCGGGTCGGTCAGTTAGGACTTGGACCCGAGCTATATTAGAGGGTTGGATCAGGCTCGCGAAGACGGGGAAACCCGATCGGTGATGATGGTGAAGACAAGGTCTTGTCGAAAGATCTAGTTGTGGCGGCGCTCGGCTCAGGTTGTTGGTGTCGACCGAAGACGACGTGAGCAGAGGAGATGTGACCACGACGAGATCGCTAGGGTGAGAAATCAGGGCGCGGTGGGTTTGGGTTGTTGCAGTGAGTTCAATTTGAACTCGTATTGGCAAGCACCGACGAGATTCGACGAAACTTTGTATGGCGGCAACGATGTCCGATAGAGATCACGAATCTACATAACAGAGAGAGGGTGTGGCACAGTGGTCGAGTTTTGGGTTATTTTGGTGAGAAGAAGATGATGATGAATAGTTGGATTTGAAAAAAAAAAGGATTTTCAGGGATTTTTGATGAACAATAACTCTTTTTTTAAAGAAAACTATATAAATTAGGAACAGAAAGAAGAGAAGGCAATTTAGATATAGGGTTTTGAGATTTTTGTAGAAGGATTAAGGAATTTAGTTCTGATACCAAATTTGACGCAGGATGAATGGGGAAAAGCTAAGGTTATGGTGGGATCAGGAAAAACTAATCTATGGTTTGTAAAAATTAAGAAAAAGATAAAAATTTGAGCCTCTCATCCAAGTGAATTGCTCACTCACTTCATGCATCGCACACGAAAATTTAGATGCGGGCTACACACCCAAAATAATCTCTCCCACTTCATGCCTCTCACATTAAATTTCAAAAAAACTTAATTAGGGTTTCAATCTCTCAGAAAATTCAATAATCTATTAATGTCAAGCAAAAGAACTACAAATGTGTGTGTGTGTGTGTGTATAGAAAAGAGGTCACGTGCACTACTCGTGACTCAAATAAAGAAAATAAAGACTAATAAAAGAAAATAAAAACTAATAAAAAAATAAAAGACTAAACTCTCTCCAAATAGGTCTTCATGTCTCCATCACATGGTTTAACTTCCATTGGACAAAGTGGGTAGGACTAGAATCATAATCAGAACCTGCGGTTCCCATGAGAAATGCTTAACCAAGAAAAGGACATGATCACACGTAGTGTTTCTTTTATGGAGCACTGAGGGAAAATTCTAAACCACCAATAATGACAGATAAACTAGATTTAGATGCCCTAAAAGAGTAACTCGTTCTTTGAAAGTTTGTATAAGGTGGCTCTTCAGAGATAATGGTTCCAAAAAAAACCTTTCTGTATTGCCTTTCAAATGTAACAATCAAGAAAACTTAAGTATATATTTTTTATCATATCTTAAGAGTAGCTATATTCCCATAAAACCAGAAAAGCTTCCATGACTATATCAGAAATATTTGGACAATATGCAGCATTGCAAGTTTACTGTATAAATCTTGTACAGGTTTTGGCTGTCAAAACAATATTTAAAGACTGCAATTCTATATTAATAGGAAGTTTATACTATTTCTTTTACTAGAGAAAGCTTCACGCATTTAGAACGTGAAGCAACAGAGACAAAAGTCTTTAGGTAATGTTTAAGGTGTCAATAACACCTTAATGTGTAGATCAAAATGTTTAGAGAAATGAATAATAAAATAAAAAAAACTTACACAAGCAAGTGGATTGAGGCAGATCATTGACATCAGGAGCCATCTTCTATGTTTCGACCATAGAGCCGGACAAAGGGAATGCAATCCATTCTGCAAATCAAGGATCACTTCAGTATGCAACAGGACAATGCAAGGTGCAGACAAAAGACAACTGCCAGTAAGTGCAAGCACCAAGAATTTAGTGATCTTTGCCAGGCTTTATGCTAAAATAAGTAGAAATAACTAATTTTGACCCTAGCTCCCTTCAATCCTGTAAAATTGTTTCCATATTCTGTTACAAACACATTCTGTATTCTATCTCCATATCTGATCAATATATATAGATACTTCAGATTTTTTTTTTTTTTTTTTTTGAAAAAAAAAAAAACAGAGATTCTGATGCGTCAAAGAGTGGTGCAATTCCCATGTTAAACCTACATACTGCTTTTTGCACAAATAAAGGGAAATTTGTGTAATGCCAACATGAGCATGATAAGATGACATAAAAGAGTTCATCCATGAAAACTAAGATATAGCATTTGCTAGATGTATACAGAGATGAGAAGGGGAATGTAAAACACAAATAAGATCAAGGTAAAACATACTCAATAAAGGACAACACATAATACAAAAAAAAACTCTATTGTGAAGCTGGCAATGTTCACAAATTTAAAAATACATAGTGCATGCAAACAAATCATGATGGTGTATCAGCACTTAAAGCAGTCAACGCAGTCAGCACCTACGCTAGCATATCACAATATTAACATAAAACTGGATACTTCTAAATAAGAATAGCTTCATTTGATCTCTAAGAATAGCTGACATAAACCATGCTTATCAATAATAATCAAGACATACCATGCTGTGAGCTGGTATATACGAAATTGCTGTGATGATTAACATTCAGCCATTGAAGGACTCTGGCTAAAACTTATAGTAAACAGCTGCATCAAGTCCTTTAATGTGAATATTTCAGTTAATAAAATCATGTTAGTCAAAGCCAGCATTCAAATCAATGGAAGCACTCAAGCTTTCAACCACAAAACTACATTTGGGAACTGCATTTATTCTTTACCCATGAATCGGAAACTAAATACAAACCGAGAACCAAAGAAAGGTTAGAGAAATGAATATATTTGAAATTCATGTAAAGTTCTAGATATTTTGCTACTTTTGGCATGATAACTAAAGAATTAATTAGAAGTCATGTTCAGGGACAAACTCGAGTGAAAAGTACAAGGCCATGGAATTCACCATGGAGCTGAAATCTTATAGACAACACAAACAATAAACTAGCATGCGTGGTTCCCTAACTTAAGCATGGCCAGGTGTCCGAGTAGCACTACTCAGAATCCAGATACTTTCAAGATTTTCCTTGGTAAACATGAATAAAAGTTGTGTTATCCTAGGTTCAGGTCAGTGAATAAAAAACAGAAGTTAATTTTCTTCTAAGAATATGCTTGTATGGATACAACCATGAAGTTAGAATTTGAAATGATTCACTTGTGAGTGATAGAATTGAAAGTTCCATGGACAAAAGATAACTTCAAATAAGAACAATACCTTCTATTTCTCAACAAGCAGAGAGGCAACATGCCATATGCTAAACCAAAATATTGTTAGAGAAGTAAAAACAAAGCCAAAAGAAGTATGAAAACTGAGAAACTTGGATATATAGGAGTTATTAATACCCTCTACTTACTAAGAGATATTTCCGAAATCTGCTCCAAAAGAATGATCATCTATTATTTTTTACGAATTGCTCAGTTAGTGAAGGATTAGTGTTGTAAGGGGAAATTCCTAGGTTTAAGTCCTGATGCACAGGGGAAAAGAAAAGGAATCTACTTTTATAAGTTACTTAAATTGGAACATCAAATGGACGGATTTTACCTTCCGATCATAACCGTACCAAAGCAAGTGTTGCTTTGATAAATGAACTGGCAAAAGAAGAGTTGCATCCCGAACAAAGAGTACAGGTCCAAGCTGAACAAGAAATAGAGGAGCATTCTCATTTCCTGAAGTTGAACTGCCATTTGACGTCTCTATTCTCCAGAAATCCCCCCTTGCCGCCAAAGATCTTTCAGTGCCTTGCATTCTACTATCATATGTTGTTGTTATGTTAATGCTCCCCTGCATTTTATAGAATATGTGAAAGGCTAAACTAAAATACATACTTTGCAAAGTATTTGAAATGTCATGTGCAAAAAATGGTACTTAAACGTAATGCATAAATTAATTTTGTATCTTATGAAGTGATCCTGTAATGCTTGTTAGTTGTTATAGTTTACACAGAGCAAGTAATTCGCAGAAAATGACATTAAAGAATATAAATAAATCAGAATAGAATTGTCTACAACAAACAATAGCAAGAATGCAACCAGACTTGCAATTAAACTGAGCCAAAGCAATGTTTAAATATAATTCGTCATCATGAAAAGGACATAAAACCTGGAGTTGAGCACAATGCACTGTTGGCAAAGAAACCAAATCTGCCTTTGGAGGTGACAGAGAATACGTAAAGTTTTGAATACTCACTTCCAGTCTAAAAGTAAAAGGTTGATGCAAAGAAAGTTTTAGTCATGAAAATTAACGAACCTGGGTAATATCACCTCCTCTTCATTTCCTTCCCTCACATTATATTTCAGCTGTCACGCTTAATGTGAAGCAGCAAATGTTTTCTTTGCTTAAGCCTCAAGAAACACAAGAAAAAATCTACCCATAAAAATACGCAAGCAGTTTATGCATATAATATCATGCTGAAATGACATTTACATATCAGAGCTACTAGCATCTTAAAGTATTTTGAACTGTCAAGAAAGGTTATACAAGCTCGAGCACAGGCAAAAAAAAATCCTGACTTTGAGCTGTGGTGTCTCTCCAAGTCTACCCGCGAGGGTAAAGTTGCAGAGGGCCAAGTTATAATATCACTTGGAGATAATTGATAAAAGAATGTCTCCCACTAACCTTTCAAAATCGTTTTGATATAACCAGGAACAAAAACAAAAGTATAAATAGAAGCTCAAGGTGAAATGTTCCATCATTATCAAAATATCAATAACCGATATGCACCAAGCAACTTTTCCCACTTCCTCTAGTAGAATAGAAATCACATACCATCAATCAAGGTCCATAGTTCACGCAGGCTGGTTTACCAAGGGAAAGAACATAGTCAAGATTCTATTTATCGAATACTTTATTTTTTTAATAGGGAAAGACCAAGATTGAGTGTAAGAAGATTTAGATGTCAGCACTCCAATAACAAAAACAAAGTTTTTAGAGGTAGCATCATATGAATCTTGTGCTTTCTTTTCCCGTTCGACTTTGTCAACAAACCCCTCCCTCATAGCAACTGTCATATCCTTTTTCACTTTTTACTATGTCAATCCAAGTTCACCCCATCCATCATGTATCCTATACGATCGTCCAACTACAATTCTGTCGCTCCTAACAAGGGAACGCATAGTCCATATCTCAGCCATCCCAAACAATTCTCCCTCATGTTATCATCAATAAGGTTACCTCTATCTTCTTACAAATACACTCAACTTATCCTATATTTTACCTTGTGGCCACTCTACATATTACTTCATAATTGCCCAACATAGTGTTCGGTAGAACGCAAGAAGCACTTGTCTACTTCAAACAAGTCTGGAAATTACTTTGGTGGCTATCTTAGCTTAGGATTCTATAGTAGAAATAGTGTTAAAAGTTAAGGTTTTGAGTCAGAACAAGAACTAATTCAGGTTATATCATAGTGAAGAAGTAAGAACCAGCTTACCCTTGGTTTCTTGAACCGCCCAGAAGCTCTCAGATCAAAGTCGAGCCTGTCCTCATCGAACAACTCATCTCCACTCTCCTCGCCCACCGCCGATATCCCCTGAATCCCAAGCACTCCAAGACTCCCCAACTCGCCGCTGCCAACAGCCCCGCGCCTCTCAAAGGCGTCGTCTTTCCTCCTGCTCTCAAGCTCCACCTTGACGGCGGCCCCCTCCTCGTGCCGGAACGGCACCGGCAGCTGCCGGAAGACGTGCTGCGCCATTCCGTTGATCCCGGCCCCGAACTCGGCCCCGACCTGGCCGATCCTGCTGCCGATGTCGAGGATGGCGCTGACGCCATCGGCGGAGTGGAGGTCGAGCTCGAAGGGGCTCTTCTTGGGGGCGGAGGGCGGCCAGGCGAAGGGATGGCTGATGAGGCCGGAGAAGCCCTGGGCCAGGCGGTCGGCGAGGTCCTGGCCCTGCCGGTGGATCTCCTCCCAGGCCTCGAAGGATCTCTCAACGGACATAGATAGGTCGTCGATGGGCGGAGGATGGAAATAATTTCTCGGGTTTTGAGATGGGGATGGGGTCGGGATAATTTCTAGGGTCGAGGTTGGGGAGGTAGAGCTAGTGAGAGAAAGGGGAGATGGCGGCGGTTAATCTCACCGGGATGAAAGGAAGAGAGAGGCAGCTTATCCTTGAATGGGTGGAAATTTTGGGGCCGGACCACCGAAACCAAGCAAAAACAGGGAAATCATTAACAATTACTCCCAGCGACCGGTATTCGGAGTTAGTCTCGAGAACCGCACGTGTTACAGATTTGGATCATGCATGCAAATCGTTGAGGGCCCTGCGTAGGTCTAAGCATGATTTGATTTGGTTTCTTTTTTTTTTAATTTTTTTTTCAAATCAAACCAAACCGTCTAGAGTTGAATCGTATCAAAATCAAAGCAGCTCGAACAGAACTTTTTAGTTCGATTTGCTTTGATTTGTTAGGGTTCTAAACTGAAATCTCATTACCTAAATTGATATTGACGAGTCATCGCGAGAGCCAAGGCTCGGGCGGTGAGGTACAGGAAGGCAGATGATCTTCATAAGACCATTGTTGATGCAGGGTACAGGGTATAAGTGGTCCAAATGGGGAGGACTCTTGCAAGAAAATACAGATTAAGATTGAGGTAAATGTGAGCCCATTAGCATTGCTTTGATTTCTTCTTATTGCTATGTATATAACATTGAGGGAGTTCAAACAGGGGAATTGATGCACCTGAGAGCAATGCCACATGGGAAAGAGGTCAAAGAGGAGCTGGTGAAGCTTGTTTAGGGAAAGAGGCTCAAGGTATGTCTATGGCGATGATCGATATGGCCGCTGTGTTGGAGATATCCGTTGCAATGTCAATTTTGTTCAGGTGAGCAGTAGCAAAAGATTGGACTAACTATTGAAATACTTGTCATGGTTGTTGATTGAGTGCTCCTATAGGAGAAGATGCTAAAGAGAGGGTGTTGGCTGCTGGGATCAATCTGACAACTAATCAATATCACTGAAATATCAACAATCTAATTGGCCAGGTCGGTTAATATCAGGTGGGAGGTTTTCCGTTCAATAGAACGTTCCTTAATTTAAGAACCACCTTTCAATTACCTTCCTTAATTAAACACCAATTAGACTGGTATAAATCAGTCTCAATATACTGAATATCAGTTGAATATCAGTATATCCCCTGTATAAAGAAATCAATTCACTTATACAGTACTTGGAGTGAGGTACGCTTAAAGCGAATCTCCTTAAGACAATTACGTCCTCCGCACCGGTGCTAAAGGGTTACTGAACGCTAGTCTCCCAAGATACAACACTCCTTCACGGTATTTGGATAGCACTACCAAATCACCATACGGTATTTGGATAGCACTACCAAATCACCGTACGGTCGAACCGTAGTTAACCAGTACCTTCACAGGATTATTGAAGCAGCGGGACAAAGACAAATTTTGAAAGAATATTTGTCTTTACTTTGGAGGAGCACCCACTGTAGAGGAAGAAGGAAGGTAGAAGAATATTCTTCTTCGGAAGTCCCAAATTCAGACAACAATTCTATTACAGAATCTGTTGAATTTTCTGAGCCCTCTTTCAGAACGAATTTTGCAGAATCTCTTTTGAAAGTCGCTTCGGAAACTGAATTTCCCACTTCCCATTGGAAGTTACTTCAAGACAGAACTTCACTTCAGTCTTAGTTCAGAACGCAGAGAGAGCCTTCAGAACGCGGAGAGAGAGATGAGTTTTGATTTTGGTGTGGCATTTTGGTCCGAACCCAACCAGCGGTTGCAACGGTTCGTTTCAACCGTCCAACCGCCGCGACGGTTTCAGACAGCCATTGGCGGGGCGGTTCGAATCCGAATAGCAGAGCGGGTATGCTCCGCGTAACCCATACCCGTGAGACCCGGTTCAAAAAGAACCAGGCCGGGTAGGGAACCCGAGCCCGGCACCGGCGTCGGCCGGCCGCCGCCAGCGACGGCGCGTGCGCTTGTGCGGGCATGGTTTCCTCCCAATCGCGCGCGAAAACTCCAAGTACCCAAAGGGCACGCCCTTTGTTCTCAATTTTCTCTATTTAAACACTACGAACTTCCATCCCATGGCCAATGTGGGACTAAATGCCTTTAGCTACTTTTAGTCCCATTTTAGCTTTGAATTAGGCAATCTTTAGACTTAAATATCTCATTCATTCGAAGTCGGAATTGAACATGTGAATATACCACGTTCATCCCCAATGGAAGGAGAACACACTCCAACCATCATCCAATTGATTCGATCAACGGATCTCACCGTAATTCAATTCAAAGATTCACATATATTCTTCATATTCTCAACAATCCCCCACAATGAATGGAGATTTAAGGAATTAATACACAAAGAGACTAACTCTATTGTGAAAGGTACTTAAGAAAAGAAACTGCATCAGGATAGGTGAACTAGGTCTTGAACCTTCCATAACGAAAGTTTTATCGGACTTACTAACTAATCAGTGAACTAGGTCTTGAACTGTTAGCCGTTAGTGTAAACCAAGTCAACAAGCTTCACACAGTGAATTTCCAAATCAACTTTGGTTCTCGGTTGTGTCCATTTTGGCCCTGGACATTCTTGGTTTCAGAGAGTATCTTTAGGGAATAACAGCCTCCATAGAAATTCCCAAAGAGCCGACCCAACTCTATACTCACATAGGTGATCATCCTATTAAGAGTAGTCTACTCTACTCCACTTGTTTAGTAACAAGATATAGGCATCATTAAAAGCGTTAAGCTTATCCTTAATCCACTTGTAGAAAAGCACTTATGTGTACCTTAGGAATGGATTGGAGTCAAGCTCCCAAGTGCTTCTTGCTGAGTCAATCATAACTAGTTTTTCCTCTTGAAGTTAGTCCGTGAGATCTCCGGTCGCAAAGTGAGGTTTCCATTAAGCTGACTCGGTAAGGTTAGGCTTTTAGATCCATTCCCCTCGATGCGCAATTTATACGCTCTCCACTTAAACCTTTAGTAAGTGGATCCGCTAAATTATCTTTTGACGAGACAAAGTCAATAGAGATAATTCCATTTAAGAGCAACTGCTTCACAGTATTATGTCTATAACGAATATGTGTAGACTTACCATTATATATAACATTTTGTGCCCTAGATATAGCTGCTTGATTATCGCAGTGTATGCATATAGCGGGCACTGGCTTTTGTCATAATAGTATATCTTCTAAAAATTAGCGAAGCCATTCCGCTTCTTCTCCGGCCTTATCTAAGGCTATGAATTCCGATTCCATAGTGGAACGGGCAATACATGTTTGCTTGAAAGATTTTCAGGATACCGCTGCTCCTCCTAGAGTAAATACGTATCCGCTAGTTGATTTGATTCCTCAGAATCTGCAATCCAATTAGCATCACTGTATCCTTCAAGTACAGGTGGATACTGTCCATATCTCAAGGCATATTCTTTGGTATGTGATATGTAACCCAATACTCGTAGTAGAACAGTCCAATATTGATCACTAGGATTGCTAATGTATCTGCTTAACTTGCTTACAGCGTAAGCAATATCGGGTCTAGTGTAATTCATCAAATATATTAGACTTCCGATAATCTAAGAATACTCCAACTGGCGTATTTCAGTTCCTGTATTCTTATGAAGGTGGATGTGTGGAAGAAAAGGATTAGTATTCTCTTTTATCTCATGATCCTTGAATCTTTCTATCATCTTCTCCACGTAGTGAGATTGAGATAGACTGATTCCATCTGGTGTTCTGGTGATTTTAATTCCTAAAATTACATCAGCAACCTCCAGATCCTTCATGTCAAAACTGTTGGATAGCATTCTTTTAGTGGACTTAATAATTTTAATATTAGTCCCAAGTATCAACATGTCGTCTACATAAAAACAAACAATGATACATACATTTCTAACTGTTTTAGTGTAAACACACTTATCGCATTCATTGATAGTGAATCGATCTTTGATCATGACACTATCAAATTTCTCATGCCATTGTTTTGGAGCCTGCTTTAGACCGTATAAGGATTTTACCAATTTACACACTTTGTGTTCTTGACCCTTGACTATAAATCCTTCAGGTTGCTCCATATATATTTCTTCATTTAATTCACCATTTAAGAATGCAGTCTTGACATCCATTTGATGGATATCTAAGTTATGCAATACTGTAATTGCAATCAACATCCGAATGGATATTATTCTTGTTACTGGTGAATAAGATCGAAGTAGTCAAGTCCTTCTTTTTGTCGATAACCCTTGGCTACCAATCTAACCTTGTACTTATCGATAGATCTATCGGGTTCTAATTTTCTTTTGAAAATCCACTTACACCCAATTGGTTTACTGTCAGGAGGCAAGTTTACTAATTCCCAAGTATGATTACTTAGTATGGATTCTATTTCGCTATTTATAGCTTCTTTTCACATTTGTGCTTCTGGGGTTGACATAGCCTCTTTAAATGTTTGAGGCTCGCTTTCAATAGCGTATGCTATGAAATCTGGACCAAAAAATTTGAGATTCTAAGATTCTAGATCTCTGACTTCTTCTTGGTTCAATTTTCGCATTAACAGTCGGTTCCTCGGGGCTTTCGTCCCTGAATGCCATCTCATGTGTTCTTTTCCCAGAAGTCTTATCTGCTTCCCGTTTATATGAAAAAATATCTTCAAAGAACACAGCATCTCTAGATTCAATAATCATATTTACATGAATATCTGGTATCTCTGATTTATGAACCAGAAATCTGTAGGCACAACTATTCAAGGCATAGCCTATGAATATGCAGTCCATAGTTTTTGCTCCCAACTTAGTCTTTTTAGGTAATGGTGCTAGTACCTTTGCAAGGCACCCCACATTTTGAGGTAATGGTAGGAAGGTGTCCTTCCATGCCATAACTCGAATGGTATAAGACCAAGTTTCTTGTGGGGTACTTTGTTTAGAATATAATTTACAGTTAACAGAGCTTCCCCCCACAAGTTCTGCGGAGCTTCAGAACTTACGAGCATGGAATTAACCATCTCCTTCAAAGTTCTGTTCTTCCGTTCAGCAATTCCATTTTGCTGAGGAGTATATGGTGCTGTTGTTTGATGGATTATACCAAATTTAGCACATAACTCACTAAAATCATTTGATTCATATTCTCTGCCTCTATCGGATTTTAGAATCTTGATATTCTTATTGAGTTGATTCTCAATTTCGGCTTTATATGTTATAAACACATTTATTGCCTCATCCTTACTGTTTAAAAGATACACATAACAGTATCTTGTACAGTCATCAATAAAAGTAATAAAATACTTTTTCCCGCCTCTAGTTGGCATAAACTTCAAGTCACACAGATCGCTATGAATTAACCCTAAAGGTTCTGTATTTCGATCAATTGAGTGAAATGAATTTTTCGCCAACTTGGCCTCAACAGAAATCTCACACTTGCGAATTTCTTTCAAGTTGAGTTTAGGAATATATCCTAGATTAGACAAGTTCTTTAAAGACTTGTAATTTACATGCCCTAATCTAGTATGCTATAAAGTAGGAGACTCAAGCAAATAAACAGAAGATTTTCCTTTATTTATAAGCTTCGGGTATAAATACACAGACTTTTTATCTACCACTGCAACATTGGCTTTAAAAAAGTCCATCAACAAGATAACCCTTTCCCACATACATCCCTCCCTTAGTAAGTACAAATTTGTCTGATTCAAAAACCATTCTAAATCCTTTCTTACTAAGTATTGATCCAGAGATTGGATTCTTGCGGATATCTGGAACATGTAGCATATCGTTCAGAGTAAGCTCTTTCCCAGATGTCCACTTCAGGATGACCTTGCCTTTTCCTTCAACCTTTGAGACGGCTGAGTTTCCCATGAATAGTTGCTCATCTTGCTCTAGTTTTTTATATTCAGAGAATAATAATTTCTCAGAGCAAATGTGCCAAGTAGCCCCTGTGTCTACCCACCAATCCTTATTATTGGTTGTCAGATTTACTTCTGACACCACAGCTGAAAGGCTTGGCGACGCATGGTCGGTCAGGTTTTCCTGTGGATGGCTCTTCTTGTTCTTTTTGAGACGACTGCGACATTCATTCGCCTTATGTTGCATATGTAGCAGGTTCCCTTGAAGCGTATGTTCTTGCCTTCTTGGACCTTGTACCCCTGGAACTCTTCTTCCGCTTTAAACCTTTGGAAGTAGACGCTTTCCCCTTTGAGTCTTCGATCACATTGGCTTTGGCTTCATAGGAGTTCTTACTGCTCCTTTTCTCGGACTTTCGGTTGTCCTCCTCGATTCGAAGCCTCACAATGAGATCTTCCAACTTCAGCTCCTTTCGCTTGTGCTTCAGGTTGTTCTTGAAATCTCTCCACGCAGGTGGGAGTTTCTCCACGATAGTAGCAACCTGAAAGGTTTCAGGTAGAATCATACCTTCGGCTTCTATCTCGTGCAAGATAAGTTGGAACTCTTGCACCTGACTGATTACAGTCTTGCTGTCGACCATTTTGTACTCCAAAAATCGTCCTATGACGAACTTCTTGGTACCAGCATCCTCAGTCTTATACTTCTTGTCAAGTGGCCCATAACTTCTTTGCCGTTGTGATGGGACTGTAGACATTGTAAAGAGAGTCATCCAGTCCATTTAAAACATAATTTCAGCAAAGGAAGTCACCTTGAGTTCATGCATCGACTGCAAGGACTGAGTCCCGATCAGTTCCGAGTTCTGGTAGATCTTCTTGCAGGAATTTGGCTAGATGAAGAGTGGTCAAGTAGAAGAGCATCTTCTGTTGCCACCTCTTGAATTCTGTGCCGTCAAATTTTTCTGGCTTCTCCGGCTTCGGGTTAGGAAGTGGAGTAGGCATCAAAACTTGTAGCTGCATATTTGGTGCCTTGTTAGAGCTATCTTTATTAGTCTCAGACATTTTTTGCAAGTTCAAGCAGAACAGAAGTAAGAAACTTCAATACGTAATTGTCTTAAGATTGTTGGTTGCTGGGATCAATCTGACAATTAATCAATATCACTGAAATATCAACAATCTAATTGGCCAGGTCAGTTAATATCAGGTGGGAGGTTTTTCGTTCAATAGAACGTTTCTTAATTTAAAAACCACCTTTCAATTACCTTCCTTAGTTAAACACCAATTAGACTGGTATAAATCAGTCTCAATATACTGAATATCAGTATATCCCCTGTATAAAGAAATCGATTCACTTATACAATACTTGGAGTGAGGTACGCTTAAAGCGAATCTCCTTAAGACAATTACGCCTCCCGCACCGGTGCTAACGGGTTACTGGACGCTGGTCTCCCAAGACACAACACTCCTTCACGGTATTTGGATAGCACTACCAAATCACCGTACGGTCGAACCGTAGTTAACAAGTACCTTCACAGGATTATTGAAGCAGCGGGACAAAGTCAAATTTTGGGAGAATATTTGCCTTTACTTTGGAGGAGCACCCACTGTAGAGGAAGAAGGAATGTAGAAGAATATTCTTCTTCAGAAGTCCCAGATTCAGACAACAATTCTATTACAAAATCTGTTGAATTTTCTGAGCCCTTTTTCAGAACGAATTTTGTAGTTAACCAGTACCTTCACAGGATTATTGAAGCAGCAGGACAAAGACAAATTTTGGGAGAATATTTGCCTTTACTTTAGAGGAGCATCCACTGTAGAGGAAGAAGGAAGGTAGAAGAATATTTTTCTTCGGAAGTCCCAGATTCAGACAACATTTCTATTACAAAATCTGTTGAATTTTCTGAGCCCTCTTTCAGAACGAATTTTGCAGAATCTATTTTGGAAGTCGCTTCGGAAACTGAATTTCCCACTTCCCGTTGGAAGTTACTTCAAGACAGAACTTCACTTCAGTCTCAGTTCAGAACACAGAGAGAGCCTTCAGAACGCAGAGAGAGATGAGATTTTGGTTTTGATGTGGCATTTTGGTCCGAACCCAACCAGCGGTTGCAACGGTTCTGTCTGAACCGTTGCAACGGTTCGTTTCAATCGTCGCGGACCGTTGCAACGGTTCGTTTCAAACGTCCAACCGCCGCAACGGTTTACAGACAGCCGTTGGCGGGGCGGTTCAGATCCGGATAGCGGAGCGGGTATGCTCCGCGTAACCCATACCCGTGAGACACGGTTCAAAAAGAACCAGGCCGGGTAGGAAACCCAAGCCCGAGCCCGGCCTGGCACCGGCGCCGACGCCGGCTAGCCGGCTGCCGCCAGCGGCGGCGCGCGCGCATGTGCGGGCATGGTTTCCTCCCAATCGCGCGTGAAAACTCCAAGTACCCAAAGGGCACGCCCTTTGTTCTCAATTTTCTCTATTTAAACACTACGAACTTCCATCTCATGGCCAATGTGGGACTAAATGCCTTTAGCTACTTTTAGTCCCATTTTGGCTTTGAATTAGGCAATCTTTAGACTTGAATATCTCATTCATTCGAAGTCGGAATTGAACATGTGAATATACCACGTTCATCCCCAATGGAAGGAGAACACACTCCAACCATCATCCAATTGATTCGATCAACGGAACTCGCCGTAATTCAATTCAAAGATTCACATATATTCTTCATATTCCCAATAGAGGGTTTGCATGGAATTACACTGCCTACGACCATTAGCCTAAGCTCGCGACAGTGAGTCTGACATGGCTGAGTGATTCATAGTTGATGATGTTTGTTGATAGTTTTTGATGCATGTGAATGAGTGTAGTGGGAGAAGGAAACTCGTGCTGCACGAGTAGGATTGTGGACTTTGTCGAACCCTGAGAAGTTGGGGATTGGAGGAAAGATCGGTGAAATAGAACCTGAGGAGCAGATTACCATCAACCTGTACAGGATTGGGAGAAGCCAAGAACATAATGGTCCAAGTTTCTAATAATCTCAATTAACATAAACATTCTTATTAATCAAGAGATTATTATTCCAGTGGGTAAATTTCTAAGGAATCAATTCACACACCAAAATAATGGGAGACGATCGTTAAATCAAAATCACTGCAAGTGCAAACACACAAAAACTTACGTAGAAATTCAAAACGGGAAAACCTACGGAGAGAGAGAGTTGAGAAATCCATTACAACAATGGTGATTATAAGTGGGCTTCTCTAGCGCGCTAGGGTTTCTGGATTCCGATGTGATCTCCCTCCTCATTGGGAGGGATCTGTTATTTATACAGGTTGTGTCAAACAGATAAGTAAGAAAGTCCTGCTCAGTTTGAATACTTAAAATCCTTAGCTTGATGGCGGTTGAGCTGAATATCCCGGTTTGAATTAAGATAAGGGAGAGTCTAACTCTATCTGGTGGTCTGCGCCTTACTGTAGATAAGGACGAATCGCTCCTGAGGAAAAACTATCCTGTTTGAATGAGGATTAGGCTTTAGAGGTGGAGATCCCCTATTGTTAGCCCAAAGGCCATTAGCCCTAGTTTTGATGATAACAAAACATATGTAGTTATGTTTTTAACATTCTTGTTTAGTAAAGTTTCAGGTTAACCCTTTGTTGCATTTCGGCTCCATCACAAGACTCAACGTTTGGAAGCTAAGAAGATGTCGATCTCAGAGCCTAAGCACATAGACGAGCTCAAGGATCAAGTTGCAAGAGAAGACTATATCAAGATTTGTATTTTTGCTTTTTGCATTTTACATAAGATTTATAGTCGTTTGTTAAAACCAATATATATAGTTTGATAGCTCTTTTGGGATTTACACACATATCTTCACATTCCTAAAGTGTTTTAAAAAGAGTTCAAAACATTTCTCTTTTCCGTTTTCAAGATTGAGTTTTGAAAAAATCGGTTTTTGATTTAGAAAAGTGTTTTTACAAAATATATTTCTAACTTTGTTTTGTGTTGATCTATGATCACACACTGGTTCTATCAAGTCTCAAGAACTTTATTTTGTGTTTACAAACAAAGTTTATTTTTATTGAAAAAAGATTGGTTCCAAAAAGATTTGCAAATCAAGTTTTTGGCCCAAGGTCGGTCGACCGACCGGTGGACCATAGGCAGAGCAAAATTGCTTTGTCGGTCGACCGAGCGGTCGACCGACATGCACAAAGTGCATTTGTGCACTTTGGTCGATCGTGCGGTCGACCGACTGCAAGAGCTTTGCTCTCGGTTGGGTCCGGTCGACCGGACCCGGTCGACCGCCCCGGTCGACCGAAAACGAGCTTTGCTCTCGGGTTGGAAAAATGGTCGACCGACCGGTCGACCGCTATCCCCAACGATCAAAAATGGCGGTCGACCGGCCGGTCGACCGACAGAAGGATTTCCTTCTGATTTTTCTCAACGGTTATATTTCAGTTTATCTTTTTTGGGGTCTTTTCCCAACGGCTCCTTTGAGTTTTCTCCTCATGTTTTCATCCCCTATAAATAGTGGGATAAAAACCCTTCAACAAGTTTTTATACTTTATAAGAGGATTTAAATCAAGTTTTAGTCTTTTTCTTAAAAGATTTTCTTTTGAGCCAAAATTTCACATTCTTGATTTTTAGCTTGAGCCTTTCCTCTACACCTTTACAAGCTATTTTCACTACACAATCCTAAGGAGTTTCACCTCCTCATCTTAGTTATAGGATTGTACTTGTGAGCCTTTTATGATCAAGTAAAGATCACCAATTTTCTTCTATTGTGAAGTTGTAGAGATTGCGGCCTCAAGTGAGCTAGTAAGCTCCGTTGTTGGTGTTGCGACACCGTGAGAGAGGACTTGTGAGTCCATTGAGTTCTAATGAGAACTTGTAACAGCTGACGACCTAGTGAGACTGGTCATAGTGAAAATCATCATTGTGTTGAAGGTGGGGACGTAGAGCAGTGACTCGAACCTCAGAATATATCATCATGTTTGCGATTTCTTACTCTTTCTCTCTTCACTCTACTCTCTCTTTACTTACTTGCACACTTATATTATTTACCTATTTGCAAGTATTTCTTGTGTTGTGATTGATATTTGCTAGGTTGCTAGAAAGTAAATTTTAAATCTGCATTATTTGCTATCCATCACCTATTCACCCCTAGGTGATTTACACCTGTAACTGGATTTACCTTTTCTTCTGGTTACTAGACCCTCTTGAATTTCAGATTGGATAAAGACTCTCGATTAGGTGTTCTGAAGGTAACCACACGTCGCGCATCCCTTGGAGCCGGATAGACACATGTCACAATCTCAGGTGGGTCACAAAGTGACCCTTTGCTTCCTTCCCTTTGGAGGAGGTCGGGAACTCTCCCTCAGGGCTATAAGTTCTCGGAGACTCTAATAGGAAGATGAGCAGATAAGAATTTCGGGTTTGTACATATATCAATTGATGTCGTTTCTAGTTTTATCTCGTAGTGGCATGCGTCGTACTATAAGCTGGCAGAGTCTTAAATGTACAGCATATCCGCTGCAATTTCGATCAGGTCATCATCGCTTTTGTGGAAGCAGCACTTGAGGTGGTACCACGTATCGGGAGTGAAGACCTAGATTTAATCATCATTGCATGTGTAAGCCCTGATTTGAGAGACAGTTCACTTTTTTAGGGTTAAGAGAGCAACTATCTGGGGTTTGGGCATTCTACCAAATCTCTGCGCCTCCTTCTACTTTCTTTCCCTCTTCTGATTTTCTGATTCTCAAAACTCAGTTGTCTTCTTGTTTCCATCGTAATGAAGAAGGGAGAGGCATCTGCCACGATCAGCGACATGGGTGATGGAAAGGCCACAGTGGAGGAGAAAGGGAAGAGAGCTTCCCATTGTACAAGGATCGAATGGACTTTGATTTGAAGACCTCCAAACTCCGTGATCAGGGAGCGGTAGATAAGTACTTGGCTAGTTATGGATTCCGTTTGAATCTGGGTATTAAAATTGAGTTTTTCCCCCTTAATGTTGACATTTTCTCAACCCCGCCTAAAGGGGAGGGTGTATATATTTATCTCCAGATTCTGGCACTGGGGCTAAAGCTATCAATGACTAAGTTCGTAAGCAGCGTTTTGGCTTTTTACAAAGTCACCTCCTCTTAGTTGTTGGTGGTAGCCTGGCTTGTACTAGGGTTCGAGGTCCTCTATGATTTGTATGCTCCTGAAGCATGTGATCGAGCCAAACCTGCACCAAAAAAAATATAGAAATTTAGAACAGTACTAGGTCCTCAATTCTACCGTGTAGTTTAGTGCTAACGGGTCGTGATCCACAGGGAGGGACAGTGATGGAAGCATTATGTAAGTTTCTTCTTTTAATTTACCAAAACTAGTTAATACTTATATTGTCAATTTATAAAAAAATAAAAATGTTAAGTTAAGTTAAGAAGAAGATGGTAGAAGAAGAGATGGTGGTAGTGTTGTTGTTTTATTTATAAAAGAAAAGGAATCAAAAGAGATAAAGAAAAGTATTGATACAAAAATCAAAAATAAAAAGAAATAAAAGAAGAATATTTACCTCTACTGTTGAATCATAATGAAACTTACCTTAGCATAGAGTAAAGCAAAGTAATAGAAAAGAATAAAGGAAAGCAAGGCTTCGGCGAGATCGAGCACAATGAAAAAAAGTGAGAAACCTCCATTGATTGTCACCTTCAATATAAGCTTCTTGAAGAAAAGATTACAATAGTGTCACTCTATAAAAACTTTTCCTCTCTTTTGATCATGTAACTCTCTCCGGTCTAAAAATAAAATAAAGAAAATAAAAATTACATTGAAGAAGAAAAGAAAACCTAAACTAAATCTCTCTCTGGAGTGGTACCCTTTTTGCTTGTATGAGGGTATTTATAGGAAAACTAGAGGGATAGAAAGCGTATAAAGATAGGAAGATCTGGATATTTCTGAATTTGAATTCTCCCCTTATCTCCAAACTAAATTTGATTTATCCAAAAATTCAATTCTGATCTGCAGGCTGTTGGTTTGTTGATTGCTGAATATCACTTATCAAATGATAGAATTAGAACGAGTGATCAACAGAATAATTATAGCCCTTTAAGTCTTCTTTTGTATCATCTTGAATAATCAGATTTGATCTTCGGTAACAAAAGTTATGATTAAAATGCTAAACTGTATCCAGCCTGAATTCAAATTTAAATTGCTTCATCTCATCCGTTGATCTTCTCTCTATCCATTTATCCTCTTTGATTTTCAGTTTATCTTCTAGAATTGATAAGATATTCACTTATCTTTAGCGTAACAGATAGGGTCTTCAAACAATCCATTTTTCTCTTGAAATTAGATAATATTATCTTATCTGATATATTCAGTTTTCAGATAAGATAGCTTCTAGAACCTTTGGATTTGAATCAATCCCCTTTCTTTTGAACTTTTGAAGTTAATTGAATAAATTTCATGATTATCTTCTCCCTATCATACCCTGCATAAATTAGGACATTAAGACAAGTTATTTGCAATATTCATTACAGAATATATGTAGGAATGTAATAATATTTATGCAATATATGTGTCCAAACACACCCCCACACTTATCTTTTGCTCGTCCTCAAGCAAAACAAAAAGAGAAGAAAAACTAAACTAACTCACTTTCGTAGGAATCACGGTTGTACTTAGCACGTGAAACAAGCCGTTAAACCTCTAGGTTATCCCTAGAGGATGAGTTTTGTCTCGTGAGGGTTTTCAGTGGATTGCAGCCACAAAATCCATGAAGAAAAAGAAATGAATTGTTAGTATTTTTTAAAAACGCATTTTGAAAGGAAAAAATATTTGAAGTATTAATGTAAAATTTCAAGTAATCTATAAGTCATAGGATTATCAAAACTTAGTCATTCCTAAACTTAGTCTTTATTCAAAAACTTATTTTCAATCAAGGTAAGCATTAAAATTGTATTTCTCATCTAGTATATTATTTTACCCTAAGTCATATGCATTTTGTGACCGTGAAAATTTGGCTCAGGATTCATCAACTCTAACTCTTATGCATTATTATTTTCCATTGTTTTTTCTTTTTTTTAATTTATGGTGGTAATTTCCCTTAGCTCTATTAGGCTTTCTAATTCGCCCATATAACGAGCCTTAGTCGGTGACTCCCAGACCAGACAGTTTTAGGGTACCGGGTGAGAAAGCACCCCCAAGGACTTAGGACTCGAGCAAATAAGGCCACAAAACTAAAGATTTTTATTTATATGAACCACTTTAGGCGTGAATATTTATGCTTTATGAGGCACAAATATCTAGCTTAATCAGAAGATTTTTTTTGATATAATATATGTATATATAAATATATTTTTATATAAGGCATAAGAATCTTTGTTTTAGAACCTTAAGTATGTAAGTATATAAAGTATGCATATTTCATCAAGGTAAAAATTAAGACTAAATTACTTTTCCAATTTTTCTTTCTAACCTCAAAATCAACAAATAATTTTATTTTGACCAAGTGTAAGAAATCCTAATTATGATCATCTTATTCCTTAAAATTAACTTAATTTTTTACAAAAATAAGTTAAAGTATTATTTTCCTTTTCAAAAAGTTTTAAAGAGATTTTTTTTTAAGTTTTAAAGAAAGATTTTTTTTTTTAAATTAGTGAAGTTAGAAACCCTCCCCCACACTTAACTCATGAATTGTCCTCAATGTATGAATGAAATACAATAATATATGAAAAAGAGAAAGGGAAGGAAAATTGTCACCTCAAGGTGGTGGTTCGGGTGGTGGTCTTATTGGGCCAAGCGTTTCTACCCAATCTAGATATTGTAGATTTTCATGGAACCCATCTTTCATAACCTCTTTCCTATTAACATTTTATCCCCCCAATATGAATAGGATCGTGCAATTTCCTAGCATGAATTTTTTTTTCGGTTATATGACTAGTCTTAGGATATCATCACAGAGTCATATTGATCTAAACCTTGATCCAAAAATGGAATATGATTTTGTGGAATGGATGATTTGGGCTCAACGATGAAGGGAATAGAAACCGATACTGACTCAGGAATAAAACTCAAATCAAGTTTAGGTTCGAGAGTCAGAGTTGGTTCATGGATTTGGTCCAAATCATAGAATTCAAGTTCACATTTATTTTCCAACAATGGAATATGACTATCCAATATAGTTGTTCATGTTCAAGCTCCATGGGGATAGGAATCAGTGTTGGCTTCGGAATTAGGTCCAAATCGGGTAAGAAAATCGGAGTCAGCATTGATTCAAAAAGTGGAACTGAATCACAATATTGGGAATCGGTATCACATTCATCTTCAAGTTCAATCTCATTGAAATGAAAACTTGCCAATTTATCAATGGATTGATATTGGTCAAGTTCAAAGTTTTGTGGTGAAATTGAATCTTGGTTAAAATCTTCAAGATGTCATGATTCTTCGTCAATATGGTAGGGGAATCAAGAGTGGTCAAAAATGTGTTAGTAGAGTTTCCTCATTCCTATCATTAATTATGTTGACCAAATGACTCACTTTTGCTTCTAACCTATTAAGAGATTTGAGACATTCCGCTTGGGATTGAATATAATCATTTTGAGACTGAATCATGAATTTCATATTCTTTTCAAAGTCAACAGGTTCTTCATGTTGTGGTTGGACTTAAAAATTAGAGTAAGGATCTTGAATTTAGAAATTGTTTAGGAGAATTGAGTCCGCTATGATTTGTACTTGTCGTGTGGACTCAAGGAAGGCTTCAAAAGTCTTTTCTAAAGAAGATTTCTCTTCTATAGGTTGGTCTTGGTATGGATTATATGTATTATATGAAGCGGTTTGTTGGTAAGGTTGTTGATAGTAAAATTCAGGGGAGTTGTATCCCCACTGACTCGTTAAAGAGTGGTGATGACTATCACATTCTTGTTCATAGTACTGGGATTGGGGCATATATTGATTCTGATAAGACCAATCTGACATACTTTCTTGTTCATAGTACTGGGATTGGGGCAGATATTGATTCGGATAAGACCAATCTGACATACTTGGTTGGTTAGAGTTATGTTATGCTGGGTTGGTAATATTCGAATTGAAAGAGGTTGGGGTAAAATATGGATTTGAGTTATAATCAGAATAATTGTAATTATAATCCATTTTCAGAAGAACAAACCAAATAAACAAATAAACAAACAAGAAAATAAAGAAAAATCTAGCCTATGTTAGGGTAGAGTTTAGACCTAGACGACTCCTAACTGTTGATTATCCACAGGAGGTATATTGCAGAACCTGACCACAAGTTAATCGGCCAGGTAGGGGCAAGATTGGTTGGAGGTATCCGCGCTTAAAAGCGACGGGCCTAATTATGCCAAACCACCAGTCTTCGGGGTTTCGCCCCTCAATCTCCAACCTTAGACACCGATTTGGTAAGAGTCAACTTCTAACAACTTCCCCCTTAAGTCAATCCCTATTTGAGTCTGAGATGTCCCTAGGGCCAACGTTTACTCAATTTTATGTTAGGCTGGGTTAGTGAGTGAGGAGATGGTTTTTGGGCTAAGGAAGGGTAATGACTTCCCCACTTTATCTTTAAGGATATGCCCTTAGTCTTTTTAGTGCAGTGTACAAGTATAAAGCAAAGGTAACATTCAAGCAATATGAATCACTCAAAATATGTTTCCTAAATTATATGCAATGCACACATACCTTTGCTCCAGCACTCTTCAACAGTAATGTAAAGAAACGAAATAGACAGATGCCCTAAGATGCAAGAGTCTAAATGTTTTTTAGCATTTACAAAGCAACAAGTTACTGTTGATTAGAAATATGTATAGAGTGAGTTAAAGAGATAACGCTAATCTCTGTAAAGTAACCTGCAAGAGATTACAGTTAGTAGTTCACCACAGTTGTGGGCTCTGATGCTCTACCTTCTTGGACAGAGGCACAGAGTAGCAATATGTCCACTACAGCTCCTAGTTTTCTGTAATTAGCCCCTGTACACCAAAACAAAGAAGAAAAAAAGATTAATTCGTTAAAGTAAATTAAAAAGAAAATAAACTTACCGTCCCTCCCCGGCAACGGCGCCAAAATTTTGATCGAGCCAAACCTGCACAAAAAAATACAGAAATTTAGAACAGTGCTAGGTCCTCAATTCTACCGTGTAGCCTAGTGCTAACGGGTCGTGATCCACAGGGAGGGACAGCGATGGAAGCGTTATGTAAGTTTCTTCTTTTAATTTACCAAAACTAGTTAATACTTATATTGTCAATTTATAAAAAGGAAAATAAAAATGTTATGTTAAGTTAAGAAGAAGATGGTAGAAGAAGAGATGGTGGTAGTGTTGTTGTTTTATTTATAAAAGAAAAGGAACCAAAAGAGATAAAGAAAAGTGTTGATACAAAAATCAAAAATAAAAAAAATAAAAGAAGAATATTTACCTCTACTATTGAACCATAACGAAACTTACCTTAGCATGAAGTAAAGCAAAGTAATAGAAAAGAATAAAGGAAAGCAAGGCTTCGGCGAGATCGAGCACAATGGAAAAAAGTGGGAAACCTCTATTGATTGTCACCTTCAATATAAGTTTCTTGAAGAAAAGATTACAATAGTGTCACTCTATAAAAACTCTTCCTCTCTTTTGATCATATAACTCTCTCCGGTCTAAAAATAAAATAAAGAAAATAAAAATTACATTGAAGAAGAAAAGAAAACCTAAACTAAATCTCTCTGGAGTGGTGCCCTTTTTACTTTCAAGGTATGAGGATATTTATAGGAGAAAACTAGAGGGATAGAAAGCGTATGAAGATAGGAAGATCTGGATATTTCTGAATTTGAGTTCTCCCCTTATCTCCAAACTAAATTTGATTTATCCAGAAATTTAATTCTGATCTGCAGGCTGTTGGCGTGTTGATTGCTGAATATCACTTACCAAATGATAGAATTGGAACGAATGATTAACAGAAGAATTGTAGACCTTTAAGTCTTGTTTCTGTAGCATCTTGAATCATCATATTTGACCTTCAGTAACAAAAGTTATGATTAAAATGATAAACTGTATCCAGCCTGAATCTAAATTTAAATTGCTTCATCTCATCCGTTGATCTTCTCTCTATCCATTTATCCTCTTTGATTTTAAGTTTATCTTCTAGAATGATAAGATATTCACTTATCTTTAGCGTAACAGATAGGGTCTTCAAACAATCCATTTTTCTCTTGAAATTAGATAATATTATCTTATCTGATATATCCAGTTTTCAGTAAGATAGCTTCTAGAACCTTTGGATTTGAATCGATCCCCTTTCTTTTGAACTTTCTTCCTATCATACCCTGCATAAATTAGGACATTAAGACAAGTTATTTGCAATATTCATTACAGAATATATATATAGGAATGTAATAATATTTATGCAATATACGTGTCCAAACAGCATGCCAGCTCGAGGTCTTCAACGTCGCGCATTCGGTAAGGAAGACTATCCAGGATTTGTGCTACTTTTTCCCCTAAAGCGGGGTTGAAAAAGTTATTGTCAACATGAACAACAGCGATCATGGTATGCGGGATACTATGGCTCGGGTGACTAGTCCGTGGGAGGCCGAATCTAAAGATGAGCGCGGGGCGGTCCTAGTCACCTAGAATTTGGGCACCAGCTCTCATGAGGGGGCTTTGTCTATCGTCGATGTGGAGGCGAAGTTGAGAAGGTTGATGACTGTCAACTACAACAACCGTAACTGGAGTTGGCTGCTAGACACAAATAGACCTCCTGAACCCCTAGTCATCCCGAAGATGCCAGCTTCGAGTAAGATCTAGCCTGCCTCCGAGCCTAAGGAACCTTCTTAGGAGGAAGTCCTCCAAACCGTCGACCTGGGGAAGTCTAGGGTCTCAGGACAGATGATTCCCACTAAAGGTAAGAGGGCTCGCGCTCAGTCTTCGCATTTTTCGCGCTCTGAGATAGATCCTGGCTTTCTTCAATTTTCTATTAGTAGGCACTATTTCTCAACACTTACTTTTCTCCTGCAGAAGAAGCGTCGGTTCCTGTTTGATGAGTCTAATGATGAGGAGATGATGAATTTTCTCAAACCATGACTTCTCCTCTGTCCAACGCCGTGGAGCGGTCCTCTGAGGCTGAGTAGGATCAAGTTGGCTTTTTGGACTACATATGTTTGAGGGGCTTCACCCATCACTAAGACCACTACAGAAGTTGTGGATACAGCCCCGGAGATGCCTGTGGAGCCTCCTACCACTGAGTTGCTCCCCAAGAGTGGGACTGAGACAATAGCACCCCCGACTGTGGACGACGCAAGGCTTCCGTCTTCACCTAGACTTGAGAGGGTGGACACTGCCGAGCATTCTCAGGCTACGGAGCGCGCAAGGGCTGCCGGTGGTGTCGGCTCCCAGGGGACCGCCCTCCAATCTGTAGAACCGTCATCGGAATTGTAATATCCCCTGACTAATAACACTGTAATTCTATTTTTATAAAATTTATTTAGATTTACTTATTGATTATCTATTATGTGTGTGTATATAAATACATGTGTTTGTATATATATTATAAGTTATATGGTATTATAAATTAAATTGATTTGTAACTCATCCTTTCCATTATTTTTACAAATATTTTAAAGTTATTTTGGTAATAATCACTATTTTAATTAGTAGTTATAGTTTATAGTTCTTATTGTTAATATCTATTTATTTGTATTAAGATATTTAAATCATTTTCCATAAATGCTATTATTATGAATTGTTAACAATATCTATGATTATTGCTAATTATTGTTTGAAATTGTTACTAATGTTTAATAGTTATTGTTATTATTATTTCTTTGTCATTGCTTATCCCTATACCCATTTACCTCCTTTAGTTCAAATTCAAATCCTATCCATTCAATCCTATCTATAATTCTAATCTTAACTAAGAAATTAAATCCTAACTAACTAGATTCAAATCCTAACTAATTAATCCTCCCTAATCTTAAGCTTAACCTAATCTTAATCTTCCCTTTTCTTCCCATCCCTCCAAATTCCCCGAGTAAGAGACGTCGTCGGTGAGCTGGGGAGCAATCCAAGGGTGCAAGGAGCGACTCGTTCACACACCATCATCTCCGACTACCTCAAGTCCCTCGACATCGTTCCCGACGATCTCGGCGCCGTCAAGCTCCTCTCCACCACCGACGTCAAGGAGCGCGTCGAGTTCTGCCAAAGCTTGGCCTCACGATCGACGACATCAACTCGTACGCCTTGATGCTCGGCTGTTCCCTCTGTCGAGATCCGGAGCTCCTCCTCCTTCACACCCAAACACCACCAGGCCGCAACCGCACAACCACAGCCGCCCCCTTCTCCATCCAGCGCCTCCAAGACCGGAGCCCCTCCCTTTCGTCTCTGGCAAGATCCGCACCCGCCCACAACAACAGCAACCCAGCAGCCACACCATCCAATACCCCCCATCAGCCCTGTCGCACCCAACAGCAGCCGCACCTCCCAGCAGCCTGGCGCGAGACCTCCTCCAGCCCTGCCGCACTCCTCCACGGCAGCCCGACATCCCCAAGACCACCCCCGTGGCAGCCCCTCACTACACCAGCAATAGCCCAGCCCGGATCCAGCGGAGCAGCTTCCCTGTGTGCGCCTCCTCGTCGCCGGGACTCCGCCGGAGTACCCCTGTAGAGACCATCCAGCCGCCCACAACCCACAGCCGCCCAGCCCCACCATTTCCCCTTGAGCCATGCTCCACCTCCACCGGAGCCCGGCAACGGACACCTCTCCTCCGTGGCTGCTCTCCTCTCCACCTCTACAGTAGCACAACCACCCGCGCATTGCCCCTGCGAACCATCATTCATGGATTCTCCTCCAATCACGCTTGGCCGAGAGCACCTCCATCCCATGCCTATGCCGTGAGTCTACTTTATTCATCTCCCTTCATTTTGTATTTTATGTGTTTAATGCTAATGGGTATTGTTGATTAATTATGTGTTTTATTGTGTGGGAGATATCTTACTCCGAGCCGTTTTTCGGCTCTCCGTGGGTCGCCGTGGATCACCGTAGGCGAGTGCAAATGCACCCACGCCCTTCATGGTGAGATGCTCTATCCAACGACATCCTCCGCGACCCCGGATGCCTCCGTCGGAGCCTCCATCGGTGCGCCGCAAGTCGCCCCGAGGTTAGTGTTATTTTCATGTATAAGGGCAATCTTGTAATAATTGGGAAGTTGATTAAAATGTGTGTTGGTGTGTGCGTGAGTGGTGATATGCATGCATGTGTATGCATGATGTATATGCATGGATGGGTGTTGTCCATTAATGTTTTACATGGGTAGTATTGTAATTATTTGTAAGTATTATTATGTGTGCATAGACTTGAATGTATACATGATTTTGTGTGTGATGCGTGAGCATGGTTGAGTAAGTGATGGATGTGTATGTTTGTATGTATAGACAGGTTTATATATACGTATAGTGTTATGTATGTTTGTATATGTACGTGTGTGGGTATACACGTATATGTTCGTATGCATGTGTGGGTGTTTAGCATGTATTTATATTTATTTGTATGTGTTGGTTGCGTGCTACAGCATTTCGAATTTGTTCGGTGAGATCCGGACCGTTGCAAAAGACCCGGACCCGATTCGGATCCGTGCTCGTTGTGGACCCGATACATAGGCGATTCGACGACTGATCCATGGGATGATCCGTAGATCAGTACGGGTTCGTGCAGTGAAGACCAGACGGCGATTCGATTCCAAAACCGCGTCATTTCATGTGAGTGTTCGTTCTTGTGTATTTACCATTGTCGGTATGCTTTACATGTTACATTTATCATTTTATGTCTTTCTTTTATGTTTTATCAGTTTGATTTCTTGTACTACTTCACGAGATATCTATGATTGTTCACTTTAATTATATAGTTGATAGGAGCTTGTATCAGCGTCATTTCATGTGTTGGTAGATCGCCGTTGTTGGCTTAGGCTTAATATTGATATACTGTAGACCGGACTTGACATTATAATTGATATAGCTGTGATAAGTCCTAGAATGAATATACATGTTGATTTTGAGGTTGATGGATCATTGAAAGAGGTTAAAGAGCTATACTATGTGAAGTGATTTTCAGTCATATTGCTTGGTGACATATCTTGATGATAACGAGTGTATATCCACCATTTTTGGGTATTTGTAGGAATTTGTTTAGAGCCTTGTTCATACTTACCGGCAGGGTTATTAGTCGACTTGCCCCATTTATTAGTCGACTAATAGCCCTATTAGTCGACTTACTATAGCTCTATAGTCGACTTGGTGACCATCTAGGTGAAATCACCTAGAGGGGGGGTGAATAGGTGAAAATGCTAATCTAGTGAACTAAATGCGGAATTTAAAAACTAATTGCAATTATGCTTAATGCAACCAATAAGTGATGCACACACAACCAAGCCAAGCATATAAATATGAATGATCAATATGAAATAATGCAAGGCACAAAGTAAAAATAGAGAGAGTAAGAGTCAATGGATCAAGCGTAAACAACGAAATTTGTTTCGAGGTCTACATCCCCGCCTTCACCCAGAAGGATTTCGAATCCACTAGCTTTTCACAAAGGACTCCCACACAGGGAACCTCCACCGAGGATTTGGGGCAATACAATAACTAGGAGTACCCAACTCCTCTCTTTACAATCACAACCTCTCACTAGAGGCAAAGCACCAAGCCAACCAAAACAATCACCTCACAACTTGAGGGATAAGCACAAAGCTACACAAGGATCACCTCTCAACTAGAGGGATGCAACCCACTTGCACAACCTCCTCAACACTATGAGGGAAAGGCACAAAGCCAAGCAAAATAGGGTTTACAACTTAGTGATCAAAAGATCACAAACCAATCTCTTTTTCCCACAAACACGAAGACCCTATAGAATAGGATAGTAGATGTAGCTCAAGTGTGGAGAAAACCAAAGGAATGGAAAACAAATACTCAAAGAAAATCCTTGGGAAAAACTGAAATCAAGATATAGAAGTTGAATCAAAAACTCTTTTCCCAAAAACACTTTTCTTTGATTTTCCAAACCCTAGAAAAACACCAAATAGATTGTAAAGATTTAAGCTCAAAAACTTCTTTTGATTGCTGTGAAAACACTGGAGAGTATGAAAATGTTAGTACTAAAAATTCTTAGAGAAAACTGGCCACTAATGGGGTATTTATAGCCCCTAGAAAAATATAGCCGTTGCAGCTAAAACTGCCAGAAATGGCCTACCGGTCGACCGGACGGTGGACCGGCCAACGGTCGATTTTTGACCGTTGGCAGCTACCGGTCGACTGCCCAGTCGAACGGCCCCAGAAACAGAGAGCAACACTCTCTGTCCGGTTGACCGCTCGGTCGACCGGAGCAACCCGAGAGTGGGTTGCTCTCAGTCGGTCGACCGGTCGGTCGACCGGTACGTGCACAATCTTGTGCACGTCCGGTCGACCGCTACGGTCGGCCGGCTCCTGGCCCGGTCGACCGTTACGGTCGACCGCCAGAGCCTGGCAGCCAAAATCTGGGACTGAAAAACTGGATTTTTAAAGTCATAAAAATTCCCATAAAATCTCTAAAAATCTACAAAAATAGTTTTCTCATTTTACATTGATATATAAACATGTGATAAAAATTACAACACAGAAATCAAACATTTTGAACTATTTTTGTGTTAAGGAAATATTGCCGAAAACCAAAAATCGTATTTTCTAAAACTTGGATTTTTCAAATGGAAATCCGATTTTTTCAAAACTCATTCAAATACAAAAACATGATATTTGAACACTTTGAAGCATGTTGCATATGGATATAATCCAATATACAAGAAACATATATATATTCATGTTTTTGACTTAAATTCTGAAAATACGTTTTGTTAAAAATACAAAAACCTAAATACATGAATAGGTATGTCAAACTTAAGTTTATTGAAGACATGAAGCATACATGTATATAGAATGAATCTAATATACATAAAACCATTTAAACTCGTTTTGATCTAACTATTCATGAAAACCAAGATCGGTTAAACCAATCAAACCGAAAACCAATATCCAAAACATAAAACGTGTGTATGTTGTAAACTTGAGCATATCACACTATTCTAATCTTTACACATGGATCTAAAACATAAACTAAACTAGGTACCGAGGTCTTCTTGTAGAGCGCCGTCTCCAAGCCGACTCGATCCAAAACTCCGTGATCCACCGAGCTAGACTCTAACGAGTGCTATGTATGATCTTGATGCTCGGGCTCTGGAATCACCATGTGAAAGCTTCCAAATCATCTTGTTGAAGCTAATCACCAACTAATATCTTCATTAATGATCTGAAACTAAACATCACAAGATTATTACATGAGTTAATCATCATCAAAACTAGAGTGGAAGGCCTTTGGGCCAACAATCTCCCCCATTTTGATGATGACAAAACTCATGGAGTTATGCATGCATGGATTAAAGTTAAGCTTCAAAGAAGCTCCCCCTTAACTCATGCATCACAATAAACATATAAATATGCAATAAAAATTAAACATGAAAATGCATAGACATGCATAAAACAAGTTTTGATACCAATTAAACGGTAAAACTCTATTAAAGCTCTTGATACCAAACTAAAAACATGTTCTTTAAATAAAGCTCTTGATATCAACAAATAAACGAAAAATACTCTTGATACCAATTAAACGATAAACTAATAATTAAAAACAAACTATGTTTCTAGATAAACAAAACATGCATATAAAAACATGCATATAAACTCAAATAATTCTCCTCCTTTTTGTCAATCTTCAACAAGGGGTCAAAAACAATAAAAAATGTTCTCCCCCTTTTTGTTCGAAACAAAAAATTAACTAAGGGGTGACAATCAATTAAGGTACCAATTAAAAATATGTCAATGTAGTACATTTTGATACCAATTGAAAGGAAACATAAAAACATTTAAGAATTGATACCAATTGAAAGTAAATAAAGGCATTGATACCAATTGTGAGAAAACAAATAAAATCTTGATACCAATTGAAAATATTCAAATAAACATCTTGATACCAATGAAAAACACCTAAAGGGGGGGTGAATAGGTGTGATTGCTAATCTTAAAAATTTTAATTCTCTAAATGCGGAACCTAAAAACAAGTGAGGCTCAACTTAGTACAATTCAACAAGTGTAGCCGAATTCCTCTTGCGAGGCTCTGGACTAAACTCCTCTTGATTACCCTTGATATGGGTTGAGGTGCTATGTGAAGCTCTTGTTGGATGAGTACGGGATTGGCACACACAAGTATGAAATGAATGATATGAAGAATGATGCAAACACAATGATATATGGCAAGAATTATAAGCAAGCAAATAGTAGTACAAGAGAATTAAACAATATCACAAGTATGCAATAGAAAGCAATAAGGAGCTATTGAAAAGTAAAGCAAGAATTAGACGCAAAGGCAATCGCAAACAAAGTGATTTGTTTCGAGGTTCGAGCCACCGCTCTACTCCCCGCCTTCACCTCCGTGAAGGGTTTCCACTATCCACCGAGGACGCCTTTACAATTTGGTCTACCGAAGACCGAGCACCGAGCTCCACCGAGTACAAAGGACCTCTACCGAAGAGGTTGCTCCACAAGGAAAGGATTACAAGAACAAAGTGATCACAACAAGATCACTACACTCTTTCTCAAACTCTTTTACAAACACTCTCACTTCAATTACAACTTCACTATAGAATGAGTATTGAATTTTTGGCTCTATGAAGTATGGTGAGAAAAACTTCAGTTGTAGAGTGATATTAGCAATCAAACACAACTGAAAAACTAGCTCAAAAAGAATTGAAATGAAAGCTTTAAACTCTTTTCTTTTCTCTTTTGAAAACAATGCAAACTTGAGGATTTTTCTTAGTGAAATGCAAGAGAGACTTCTCCTCTATTTATAGGGTTAAAAATAGGTTAAAAACAATTTCTTTTGGTCTTATTTTCTCTGAAAAAGACCTGAAAACACTGAAAAAGTCTGCCAAGAAATCAGATAAAAAACAGATTTCAGAATTGCACAAAAGAGGAAAGAGCCGTTGGGATTTTGCAGGCCTGGCGGTCGACCGGTCCGGTCGACCGCCAGCCCAGCAGCAGAGAGCCGTTGGCTCCCGGTCGACCGGTCCGGTCGACCGTCCCAAAAGAGGAAACACAGTTTCCTTCTTCCGGTCGACCGGTCCGGTCGACCGAAATAACCCGAGAGCAATTTGCTCTCTGTCGGTCGACCGGTCCGGTCGACCGACAGACATGCACAAACAGTGCATGTCCAGACACATCGCCGGTCGACCGGGCCGGTCGACCGAAGTTGCCTGAAACAGAAAAACTGGACTGGTTTTTGAGTTAGAAAATTTTGAGAAATATTTTAAAATACATATAGCTAAGTATTATGCAGAAAATAGTTTATACACATGTTTTATACAAGATTTTCAAGATATAAAGCTTTTGGTACATGTATATATAAACTAAGGCATAAAACTTAGAAATAACCATTTTTAAAACATAGGAATATATGAAACAATGTGTGTGCAAATCCTAGAGCCAAATTTCATATACTCAAACTTTAACATTCTATTTCTTACAATGATTCTAAGACTTCAAGATCTTCAATAGGCTTCTTCATATGATCTTCAACACTTGTTCCTTGAGCCCAATTGGAGTTGACTTGAGTCCAAATCCTTGTATTTGTGAGAGAAGACTTCTAGAATGAATAGAAATCTGAAACACACTTAAACAACAAATGTTATTAGTACAAATAACTAATATGTTTTGTAATCATCAAAATACACTAATCATGGGTGATTGTAACCTTGGGCCAACAATCTCCCCCTTTTTGATGATGACAAAACATATAGGTTATTTAAATAAACATGGAAGAAGGGCTTGAAAAACTCCCCCTCAAATAATGCTATGTATAACAAATTGGACTATTGAAAGCACAATACATAAAGCATTCAAGGCAAAATAATTTTGTCAAAAACTTAAATAAACAAACTTAACAAACTCAAACATATATCAAACTTCTCAAACAAGTTCAAAATATCAAACTCTTAAACTTATTACAACTTATTCTCCCCCTTTTTGTCATACATCAAAAAGGGTTAAAATACCAATAGAAAAACAATTTTATTTTTAAGAATCCATAATGCAAACATTCAACTCACCACAAATAAATGAAAATCTAGCATAATCTAGAGGTTTAGTAAAAATATCGGCAAGTTGAAAATCGGTAGAAACATAATCAATTTCAATATCACCTTTCTCATAATGATCTCTAAGAAAGTGATACCTAATGTCAATGTGTTTGGTTTTATTATGTTGATTTGCATTCTTTGTCATGTGAATAGTACTAGTATTATCACAAAATATTTTAACATGATCAAAGTGTAAATCATAGTCAAGGAGAGTATGTTTCATCCAAAGAACTTGTGCACAACAAGCTCCGGCTGCAACATACTCCGCCTCGGCGGTTGATAGGGCTACCGAATTTTGCTTTTTGGAAGACCAAGATACAAGGTAATTACCTAAGAATTGACATGTTCCACTTGTGCTCTTCCTATCTACCCTCCAACCCGCATAGTCGGCATCCGAAAACTCTTCATTTCAAATAATCCGGTTTTAGGATACCACAAACCCATTTCAATAGTGCCCTTAAGGTATCTAATTATGCGTTTAGCCGCAATTATGTGAGATTCTTTAGGACAAGATTGAAAACGTGCACAAAGACAAACGGAAAACATAATATCCGGCCTACTAGCCGTCAAATAAAGCAAGCTACCATCATGCTACGATATAATTTAATGTCTACACTTTTACCTTGTTCATCCTTGTCAAGCTTTGTAGTTGTTGCCATGGGAGTTTTGCTTACTTTCGATCCTTCAAGCCCAAACCTTTTGATTAGTTCCTTTGTGTACTTGGCTTGATTGATGAAGATCCCATCTTTCTTTTGCTTGATTTGGAGTCCAAGGAAATAGTTGAGTTCCCCCATCATAGACATTTCAAATTCATCCTTCATGCATGACTCAAAAGCTTTGCAAAGAGATTCATTAGTAGAACCAAAAATAATATCATCCACATAAATTTGCACAATAAGAATATCTTTTTCTACATGTTTTGTAAACAAAGTTGTATCAATTTTACCTTTCTTAAAACCATTTGAAGTCAAAAATGAAGAAAGTCTTTCATACCAAGCCCTAGGGGCTTGTTTCAAACCATAAAGAGCTTTATCTAATTTAAAAACAAAATCCGGATGTGTAGGATCAACAAACCCGGGGGTTGTTCAACATACACCTCCTCTTCAATAAATCCATTTAGAAAAGCACTTTTAACATCCATTTGGAATAATTTGAAATCTTTATATGAGACAAAAGCTAGTGTCATCCGTATGGCTTCAAGCCGTGCTACGGGTGCAAAGGTTTCTTCAAAATCGATCCCTTCGATTTGAGTGTAACCTTGGGCAACTAACCTAGCCTTGTTTCTAACTACATTACCCGATTCATCCAACTTGTTCTTAAAGATCCACTTAGTACCATTGTTGGTCTATCGTGGGGCCTAGGAACAAGGTGCCAAACTTGATTGCGCTCAAATTGATTGAGCTCCTCTTGCATGGCTAGCAACCATATGAATCGGCCTCGGCTTCGAGGACATTTTTGGGTTCAATATGAGAAATGAATGCATAGTTACCACAATAGTCATGAAGTCTAGAGCGAGTAGTTACCCCTTTTGATACTTCACCTATGACGAGGTCCTTGGGATGATGTGGATTGTATCTCCAATCCTTTGGTAGTGGTTGAGTAGGCTCCACCTCATGTGTTTGATTTTCATTTCCTTGTGCCTTTTCCACCTTAGCTTCGCTTCCTTCATCATCCTTTGGTTTGTCTCCCATAGTAGAAGCATCCTCCAAGGTCACTTTCTCCAAACCTTCATCCAATGCATCTATTTCTACAACATTCTTAACAAACTTGTTAGATTCCTCAAACTTAACATAATAGACTCTTCAATAGTCAAAGATGATCTAATGAAAACTCTATAAGCCTTACTAGTGTTTGAGTAACCTACAAAAATAGCCTCATAAGATCTAGCATCAAACTTTCCTAAATTATCTTTTGTGTTTAAAACAAAGCATTTGCAACCAAAAACTTTAAAATAGGAAACATTAGGTTTTCTAGAAAAATACATTTCAAAAAAAGTTTTAGTAGTATTTTTACATAAGAAAACACGATTTGATATGTAGCATGATGTATTTACGGCCTCGGCCCACAAATAATGTGGTAGACCATATTCACTTAGCATTGTCCTAGCCATCTCTTGTAATGTTCTATTTTTCCGTTCAACTACTCCATTTTGTTGTGGAGTTCTAGGACAAGAAAGTTCATGCTTTATTCCATGTTCATCACAAAAGTGGTAAAGGGTTGGTTAATGAATTCACCTCCTCTATCACTTCTTATTCTCAAGATCGAAACATCTTTTTCTTTTTCAACTCTTTTCTTAAAAGTTTGGAAATACGAAAATGCTTGGCTTTTATGTTCAAGAAAGAACACCCAAGTAAATCTTGAAAAGTCATCAACCAAAACATAAGCAAATCTATTCCCACTTAGACTTTTAGTTTGTGTAGGGCCAAAAAGATCCATATGGATTAACTCCAAAGGACGTGATGTCATGATATCCTTAATTGACTTGAAAGAAGACTTAGTTTGTTTCCCAAATTGACATGCGTCACAAACTCGGTCCTTTTCAAAATTCAAACAAGGAATACCTTTCACCATTTCCTTTGTGTTTAACCTAGAAATGTGATCAAAAGAAATATGCCCTAATCTCCTATGCCACAACCAAGAGTCATCATCGAGGGCTTTCAAATAAGTAATATTACAAGACATATTTAACATATCAATCATATAAACATTACTTTCACGAAAACCGGAAAATACACAAACATTAGAAGTTCTATCAATTACTTTACAAGAAACATTATCAAAAACAATATCAAAACCTTTATCACAAAGTTGACTAACACTCAAGAGATTATGCTTGAGGCCATCAACTAAAACTACATTTTCAATTAAAGGAGAGGTGCCAAGTTTTATATTACCAATACCGATGATTTTACCCTTGGCGTCATCTCCGAAGGTGACGGTGCCACCTTCATGATATCTTGATAGGGTTGCAAAGTTGTTGATGTCCCAAGTCATGTGCCTTGAGCAACCGCTATCAAGATACCACAATCCTCTACGTCGTTGGGATTTGGAAAGTACCTACATCATTTAACATAATTGTTGATTTTTGTGCCCAAACTTTCTTGGGTCCTTGAAAGTTAGTGCCTCGAACCCAAACATTATGACGTGAAATGTTTAATCTATCATAGCAAAATTGGCTAAGTGCCCTTTCCGTCCACAATGTGAACATGAGAACACTCTACCATACATGAATGCATGATGTGTATGTGTAGTGTGAGCATGTTTTGATTTTGCCATGTTGTTTAGGTTGTGTAGCATGAACATGAACATGAGCATGAGCATTTTTCTTTGGGGCTTGTTTCTTAGGAAACATAGCCTCAATTTTCTTCTTGTTAAACTCACAATCTTTCAAAACAACACTTAATGAGTCTAATCTTTCCTTAAGCATAGAAACTTCATTAGAATCAATTAGTGGGGCCTTACCTTTGCAAGAAATCTTATATTTTTCAAAATCATTTTGGTAGTGGCCAAAGTGGAAACCAAATCATCTTTTTCTTTTGTAAGAGTAAAAACTTGAAGACTTAAAGATTCATTTTCCTTTTTCATTTTAAGATACTTTTTCTTTAAGAAATCATAGTTTTGTGACAACTCAACAAAAGCCTCTTCTAACACATCCATAGAAAGTTCATTATCATGAGAAGGGGAAGAGGTTACCTTGCTTGTGCCTTCATTAGCCATGAAGCACATGTTGGCGGTGTCTATTTCTTCCTCGGATTCGGTCTCCGAATCCCAAGTTACCTTCATAGCCTTCTTCTTGTAAGGCTTCTTTGATGTGGAGGGCTTAGCTTTGTCCGGACATTCCGCCACAATGTGTCCCGGTCTTTGGCAATTGAAGCACACAATCTTTCTTTCTTCTTTGCCTCCTTGCCATCTTCTTCTACCTTGGTACTTCGCCTTGTTGTACATCCTCCGGACATTCTTAACAAGGAGTGAGAGCTCCTCATCATCTTCTTCTTCATCATCTTCATCGGAGTGTGTAGCTTGACTCTTGAAGGCGATAGTCTTCTTTTTGGAAGGAGCCATATCCTCCCTTGCTTTCCTTTCCATCTCATGGGTTTTGAGGTTCCCAATGAGACCTATAAGCTCCATCTCTTCATTGTCGTTGAGTTCCTTCAAGGTTGTTGCTTTAACTTCCCATGAAGGAGGAAGAGCCCGGATGATCTTCCTTACTCTTTGATCATTGTTGATATCTTCACCTAAAGAAGAGAGTCCATTAGTATCTTGGTAAATCTTGTAACCATATCATCTATGGTTTCATTTTCTTGCATGCTAAATGTTTCATATTGGGACCGAAGAAGGTCAATCTTAGCCTTCTTTACTTGTGAGGTCCCCTCATGTGTGACTATCAAATGTGACCAAATCTCATATGCGGATTTGCAATGAATAACCCTAGAAATGTCATCATCATTAAGGGCTTGTAGAAGTGCATAGTGAGCTTTGGCATTGGCATCGAATTCCTTAGTCTCTATTTCGGACCAAGTGGATTCGTCACCGGGGGGTACACTAAAGGACTTAGTCACGGCTTTTGCAACTCGGCTACCTAGAGATTGCAAAAACACGGTCATCTTAACTTTCCATATGGGAAAGTTAAGTCCATCAAATTTAGGAGGGGTCTTAATTCCATCGGCCATTTTTACTATATGAATATGAATGAAATGATTAGCAAATTAGGATCTTCTCTAAGGTTGTTAAACCAAATCCTAGAGTCCAAGCTCTGATACCAATTGAAAAACACCTAGAGGGGGGGTGAATAGGTGTGATTGCTAATCTTAAAAATTTTAATTCTCTAAATGCGGAACCTAAAAACAAGTGAGGCTCAACTTAGTACAATTCAACAAGTGTAACCGAATTCCTCTTGCGAGGCTCTGGACTAAACTCCTCTTGATTCCCCTTGATATGGGTTGAGGTGCTATGTGAAGCTCTTGTTGGATGAGTACGGGATTGGACACACAAGTATGAAATGAATGATATGAAGAATGATGCAAACACAATGATATATGGCAAGAATTATAAGCAAGCAAATAGTAGCACAAGAGAATTAAACAATATCACAAGTATGCACTAGAAAGCAATAAGGAGCTATTGAAAAGTAAAGCAAGAATTAGACGCAAAGGCAATCACAAACAAAGTGATTTGTTTCGAGGTTCGAGCCACCGCTCTACTCCCCGCCTTCACCTCCGTGAAGGGTTTCCACTATCCACCGAGGACGCCTTTACAATTTGGTCTACCGAAGACCGAGCACCGAGCTCCACCGAGTACAAAGGACCTCTACCGAAGAGGTTGCTCCACAAGGAAAGGATTACAAGAACAAAGTGATCACAACAAGATCACTACACTCTTTCTCAAACTCTTTTACAAACACTCTCACTTCAATTACAACTTCACTATAGAATGAGTATTGAATTTTTGGCTCTATGAAGTATGGTGAGAAAAACTTCAGTTGTAGAGTGATATTAGCAATCAAACACAACTGAAAAACTAGCTCAAAAAGAATTGAAATGAAAGCTTTAAACTCTTTTCTTTTCTCTTTTGAAAACATGCAAACTTGAGGATTTTTCTTAGTGAAATGCAAGAGAGACTTCTCCTCTATTTATAGGGTTAAAAATAGGTTAAAAACAATTTCTTTTGGTCTTATTTTCTCTGAAAAAGACCTGAAAAACACTGAAAAAGTCTGCCAAGAAATCAGATAAAAAACAGATTTCAGAATTGCACAAAAGAGGAAAGAGCCGTTGGGATTTTGCAGGCCTGGCGGTCGACCGGTCCGGTCGACCGCCAGCCCAGCAGCAGAGAGCCGTTGGCTCCGGTCGACCGGTCCGGTCGACCGTCCCAAAAGAGGAAACACAGTTTCCTTCTTCCGGTCGACCGGTCCGGTCGACCGAAATAACCCGAGAGCAATTTGCTCTCCGTCGGTCGACCGGTCCGGTCGACCGACAGACATGCACAAACAGTGCATGTCCAGACACATCGCCGGTCGACCGGGCCGGTCGACCGAAGTTGCCTGAAACAGAAAAACTGGACTGGTTTTTGAGTTAGAAAAATTTTGAGAAATATTTTAAAAATACATATAGCTAAGTATTATGCAGAAAATAGTTTATACACATGTTTTATACAAGATTTTCAAGATATAAAGCTTTTGGTACATGTATATATAAACTAAGGCATAAAACTTAGAAATAACCATTTTTAAAACATAGGAAATATATGAAACAAATGTGTGTGCAAATCCTAGAGCCAAATTTCATATACTCAAACTTTAACATTCTATTTCTTACAATGATTCTAAGACTTCAAGATCTTCAATAGGCTTCTTCATATGATCTTCAACACTTGTTCCTTGAGCCCAATTGGAGTTGACTTGAGTCCAAATCCTTGTATTTGTGAGAGAAGACTTCTAGAATGAATAGAAATCTGAAACACACTTAAACAACAAATGTTATTAGTACAAATAACTAATATGTTTTGTAATCATCAAAATACACTAATCATGGGTGATTGTAACCTTGGGCCAACAATCTCCCCCTTTTTGATGATGACAAAACATATAGGTTATTTAAATAAACATGGAAGAAGGGCTTGAAAAACTCCCCCTCAAATAATGCTATGTATAACAAATTGGACTATTGAAAGCACAATACATAAAGCATTCAAGCAAAAGTTTTGTCAAAAACTTAAATAAACAAACTTAACAAACTCAAACATATATCAACTTCTCAAACAAGTTCAAAATATCAAACTCTTAAACTTATTACAACTTATTCTCCCCCTTTTTGTCATACATCAAAAAGGGTTAAAATACCAATAGAAAACAAATTTTATTTTTAAGAATCCATAATGCAAACATTCAACTCACCACAAATAAATGAAAATCTAGCATAATCTAGAGGTTTAGTAAAAATATCGGCAAGTTGAAAATCGGTAGAAACATAATCAATCTCAATATCACCTTTCTCATAATGATCTCTAAGAAAGTGATACCTAATGTCAATGTGTTTGGTTTTACTATGTTGATTTGCATTCTTTGTCATGTGAATAGTACTAGTATTATCACAAAATATTTTAACATGATCAAAGTGTAAATCATAGTCAAGGAGAGTATGTTTCATCCAAAGAACTTGTGCACAACAAGCTCCGGCTGCAACATACTCCGCCTCGGCGGTTGATAGGGCTACCGAATTTTGCTTTTTGGAAGACCAAGATACAAGGCAATTACCTAAGAATTGACATGTTCCACTTGTGCTCTTCCTATCTACCCTACAACCCGCATAGTCGGCATTCGAAAAACTCTTCATTTCAATAATCCGGTTTTAGGATACCACAAACCCATTTCAATAGTGCCCTTAAGGTATCTAATTATGCGTTTAGCCGCAATTATGTGAGATTCTTTAGGACAAGATTGAAAACGTGCACAAAGACAAACGGAAAACATAATATCCGACCTACTAGCCGTCAAATAAAGCAAGCTACCAATCATGCTACGATATAATTTAATGTCTACACTTTTACCTTGTTCATCCTTGTCAAGCTTTGTAGTTGTTGCCATGAGAGTTTTGCTTACTTTCGATCCTTCAAGTCCAAACCTTTTGATTAGTTCCTTTGTGTACTTGGCTTGATTGATGAAGATCCCATCCTTCTTTTGCTTGATTTGGAGTCCAAGGAAATAGTTGAGTTCCCCCATCATAGACATTTCAAATTCATCCTTCATGCATGACTCAAAAGCTTTGCAAAGAGATTCATTAGTAGAACCAAAAATAATATCATCCACATAAATTTGAGAATACAAGTCAAATGCATGAATCATCAAAACTAGACTATACTAGCGCATCTAATGGGTACAAATAATCGTTCAAGCCCAAATATATAAAGTTTATTTATGGCCCACTATATGTACAAGTATAAATCCTAGTCTTAATGAAAACTAACTTTTAAACATATATTCAAATCATGAAGCATCAAAACAAAAACTCATATGATTATTATGTAAATCTATATACTATTAGAACTATGATATACATAATAGCTAAACATATGTGAGAACACAAAGAATGATCTATATGAACATGGGTGATCTCAAAAGCTATACATGCATGTCAATGGTCTAATAATCATGATATTTAACATACTAATCAATCAAAACAAAGGTCATAAACATCCATATGATCATTATGTATATGCATGTGCATTAGATCTAGGACATACATATTAGTTAAAAACAAAGTGAGAACACATAGATATAGGTCCATATTAAACATGGGTGTCTTATATAACTAAACATGTATATCACTAATCTAATTAACATGGCATAAGCATAATGAACAATAAAACAAGTCATGCTATAAATCATGATGTGAAAGCATGTAAATAAAAACGGGAGTTAGAGATCGATACCAAAACCGATGAAGGCACCTCTCTAGTTCTCCAAACCAAGGTGGTCTTCCCACCAAACCTTCCCTTGAAAGTGATGCATCCAAATGGTCATCATGAAGCTCGGAACGCATCCACTCTAAGGTACCGCCACTCTCACGTCATGTGAGAGCCCACACCTACATCAAATACAATAGGGGTGGTCTTTGGTACCCATTTCCTTTTGGGTCCATAGGGGTTAGTCCCTTTCCTAACCCAAACAAAATTATTTGCTAAATTTTCATCATGTATTCTATCATAGCAAAATCTAATAAGGTGGCCCTTTCGTCCACAATGTGTACATGTGTACACATGAGCATACTTAGTGTGAAAGTTGTGACCGTGAGTAGCATGTGTATGCCGTGGAGGGTGTGCATGCAAAGATGAAACTTGTTTCTTTCGAACCAAGGATTCCAAGTGTGTATGATTCAAAGCACATTGACTCAAAGTGGAGCCCAAACAATCAATACTTTTCTTCAAAATATTTATATCATTTTCAATACTAGAAGATAAAGTGGAGCATGCAATAGATGTGCTTGGTGGAAGCTACACTAGCATGGCAAACATGCGAGTCTATATCAATTTTTAAAGATTCATTTTTCTTTAAAACTAAATCTAATTCTTTTGTGATGAAATCAATTTCATTTTTCAAAGAATGATTATCTTTTAAAATAAAATCTAATTTTGAAGATAAACTTCATTGTTTTTCAAAACATTATCGCAATCATTTTTACTTTTCAAAAATTCATTTTCCTTTAGGGCAAGGTCTAGTTGAGATTTAAGTGAGTAACGTTCACTAGCAATCTCTTCCTTCTCTTGCAAAATCAATTCAAAACTTGAACACAAATCCTTATATTCTTCTTTTAGTTCAAAATTTTTCTTTTTCAAAAGGTCATGTTTTTCCAAAAAAATTTCAAGCTTTGTAGCAAGTTCAACATTTAAGGTTTGTACTTCTAAACACCCATAGCAATAGGAACTAGAGCTATCATCTAGTTGAGATTTCGATTGTACCTCAAGGGAGTTAATCTCTTGGACCATGAGGCAACGCTCGTCGGACTTGTCTCTCCTAGATCTTCTCATCTTTTCGATAATCTTTGGTAGCTCGGGAGAAGTCAAAATGCTCCAAACTGCAAAAGCCGAATCATAGTGAGCAAACACATGTAAGAAATCTTTATCAAGAGATGCTCTAAGTGTCTTAAGGGCTAATACATTGGCCTTTTTATGTTTGCTATCATTAGGGTAGGTTTCCTTGGTAATGGCTTGATATACTTTATTACCTAATGCTTTCAAATGACAACTCATCTTGGCCTTCCAAATATCAAGTCTAGAAATGTCAAACATAGGAGGGCTATCCATGAGTGCAAACTATATGTGTGCAAATACAAATGAAGATTAGCAAACCAAGATCTCACTCCTGGGTGGTTAAACCTAAATATCAGGAGCGTAGGCTCTGATACCAATTGAAATCACCTAGAGGGGGGTGAATAGGTGATAATGCTAATCTAGTGAACTAAATGCGGAATTTAAAAACTAATTGCAATTATGCTTAATGCAACCAATAAGTGATGCACACACAACCAAGTCAAGCATATAAATATGAATGATCAATATGAAATAATGCAAGGCACAAAGTAAAAATAGAGAGAGTAAGAGTCAATGGATCAAGCGCAAACAACGAGATTTGTTTCGAGGTTCGAGCACCCAGCTCTACATCCCCGCCTTCACCCAGAAGGATTTCGAATCCACTAGCTTGTCCACAAAGGACTCCCACTCAAGGAACCCCCACCGAGGATTTGGGGCCATATAATAACTAGGAGTACCCAACTCCTCTCTTTACAACCACAACCTCTTACTAGAGGCAAAGCACCAAGCCAACCAAAATAATCACCTCACAACTTGAGGGATAAGCACAAAGCTACACAAGGATCACCTCTCAACTAGAGGGATGCAACCCACTTGCATAACCTCCTCAACACTATGAGGGAAAGGCACAAAGCCAAGCAAAAATAGGGTTTACAACTTGGTGATCAAAGATCACAAACCAATCTCTTTTTCCCACAAACACAAAGACCTTATAGAATAGGATAGTAGATGTAGCTCAAGTGTAGAGAAAACCAAAAGAATGGAAAACAAATACTCAAAGAAAATCCTTAGGAAAAACTGAAATCAAGATATAGAAGTTGAATCAAAAACTCTTTTCCCAAAAACACTTTTCTTTGATTTTCCAAACCCTAGAAAAACACCAAATAGATTGTAAAGATTTAAGCCCAAAAACTTTTTTTGATTGCTGTGAAAACACTGGAGAGTATGAAAATGTTAGCATAAAAAATTCTTAGAGAAAACTGGCCACTAATGCGGTATTTATAGCCCCTAGAAAAATATAGCTGTTGGCAGCTAAAACTGCCAGAAATGGCCTACCGTCGACCGGACGTTCGACCGACCAACGGTCAATTTTTGACCGTTGGTAGCTACCGGTCGACCGGCCCCAGAAACAGAGAGCAACACTCTCTATCCGGTTGACCGCTCGGTCGACCGGGAGCAACCCGAGAGTGGGTTGCTCTCAGTCGGTCGACCGGTCGGTCGACCGGCCGACTGACACGGCTACGTGCACAATCTTGTGCACGTCCGGTCGACGGCTACGGTCGACCGGCTCCTGGCCCGGTCGACCGTTACGGTTGACCGCCAGAGCCTGGCAGCCAAAATCTGGGACTGAAAACTGAATTTTTAAAGTCTTAAAAATTCCCATAAAATCTCTAAAAAATCCACAAAAATAGTTTTCTCATTTTACATTAATATATAAACATGTGATAAAAATTACAACATAGAAATCAAATATTTTGAACTATTTTTATGTTAAGGAAATATTTCCGAAAACCAAAAACCGTATTTTCTAAAACTTGGATTTTTCAAATGGAAATCCGATTTTTTCAAAACTCATCCAAATACAAAAAACATGATATTTGAACACTTTGAAGCATGTTGCATATGGATATAATTCAATATACAAGAAACATATATATATTCATGTTTTTGACTTTAATTCTGAAAATACGTTTTGTTAAAAACACAAAACCTAAATACATGAATAGGTATGTCAAACTTAAGTTTATTGAAGACATGAAGCATACATGTATATAGAATGAATATAATATACATAAAATCATTTAAACTCGTTTTGATTTAACTATTCATGAAAAACCAAGATCGGTTAAACCAATCAAACCGAAAACAATATCCCAAATATAAAACGTGTGTGTGTGTGTTGTGAACTTGAGCATATCACACTATTCTAATCTTTACACATGGATCTAAAACATAAACTAAACTAGTACCGAGGTCTTCTTGTAGAGCACCGTCTCCAAGCCGACTCGATCCAAAACTCCGTGATCCACCGAGTGGAAGGCCTTTGGGCCAACACTAGGAAAGTTTCGACTCTCTGTTTGTTGACTGTAACCTGCACTAGTCGACTTGCCATTTTCTATAGTCGACTAATATCCTATATTAGTCGACTTGTCATATCCTTAGTCGACTAGGTGCCTGTTCAGAAAGTTATGTAGCCTCTGTTGCTAACCAATACTTATACTAGTCGACTTACCTATCCAATCAGTCGACTTAAACTTATTATCGTCGACTTATCCCTTTTGTTAGTCGACTTGCTCCTACCCTAGTCGACTTGCTCCTCCCCTAGTCGACTAACTCTTATTCTGACTGCTGTTTGGGATTCTTATTGATTGAGGACTTTACACCTTAGTTATGATATTGGTTATAGTTAGATGAATATGATTTTGAGGAATAGATATTGATTGAATTGACCTGACTTGATAGATCTTAGATATATATCTGATATGTTACCGAGTTTTGGGATCTTATGATTGACCTTGATAGAAGTAAGAGTGTGTGATGACCTTGATCAGACTGGAGTATGGAGATCTGAATAGGTGTGTCAGAACATTGGTTATTTCAGTTATTGAGATGTGAATATATTGATGACGTGAGGATCAGAGTTGATTGATAGGGTGAGAGAACTGATCACTGATTATTGATATATTGAGAGGGTGGTTTATTGTACCAGAATACTCGATATGAATTGATATTTGATGTTCATGATGACTATTGAAATTATAAGTTGGCAGATTCATTAGTATTGTATTCAGTACAAGTATGAGATTTTAGGTCGGTTATATATATGAGATCGTATATTGACTAGAGGTGTCTAGACTGTTACTGTATCTTTTCATGTTACTGAAAGTTACTGGGAAAATATTGTTTGACCGTAACAACCTGTACGTCCCATTATTCATCGTATACACGGTTACTGTTACTGTTCACTGTTACTGATATTGTTCACCGTGTATACGATTACTGACTGTTACTGTACTGTTATCGTTACGGTCACCGCATTGTCCCAGTGTTATAGGTAACATGAGTACTGATTGTTTTTTTTCTGAATTCAATAATAAAGTAATTAAACAACTTACATCGGGATTAGGAAAATTGATGGAGGAGACATCGTCTGTAATTTGGGTGGTCCTAGGATACAGGTTGCGCAGCCGACTGAGGGTTCCACTGCAGGGTTCCTGGAGGATGACTGACATCCCATCTGTACTGTTATTGTTCCACTGTTTTCACAGTGAGATTACTGTTACTGTTACTGAGTACCTAGCGGTACGGCCTGGTTCAGCACCAGGAAACTGAGGCCGTGGTCCCGGGTATGTACGGAACCCACCTAAAGCATGGACAAAGTCTCTTCTATTAATTTCAATAACTTAGGACGTTGATTGACACGTGTAGTAGGCGTAGTATGGGATGCGTCTACTGCATGTGGCAATTGGTGTTCGCTGATATAATAAATGATAATGAACTGTTAATGCATTGTGACTGATCGTGATCACCCGACTGTATGTATATATAACTATGATAGACATATGATTGTACGCATGACCAGAATTGTATACCAGACTAGTGACATGCTAGGTTACACATCTAGACATTAGTCGTTCCCTATTATCATGACATCAGTTGTTGTTTACAGTTGTTTTACTTGTCTTTTATTTGCACACTTATTCATGTTATTGTTATTCAGTTGTTTATTTATCATGTTATTTAGTTATCCTATATTTGCAGTTATCTTGTTATTATTCTGTGCACATTGTTTATATGCACGAGTTCTCCTCTTTACACACACACTCACCAGGTCGCTTTCTGATGACCCTAGATTTGCACGTCCAGATATTGGACGCTTTGTTTTTATTGTGCAGGTGTTCGATGAGACTGTACGCTTTGCGAGGAGCTGGACGCTCTCCCTTTTTATTCTGGTATTCTTGCATTTTCTTATTCCTGCTATTATTTCTTGATTCCTGTATATCACACTTAGCTTCTATTTCATTTCTTATTTCATCTGGGATCATGTATGGTCATTATATGTATTATTGCAGTGATCGTTAATATTATGGGTTAGATTTATAGCTTGTTCAGGTTAATTTAGGCTTAGCGTGTATATGTGGGATATTTTTCTCGCGTATATACGTCGTCGACTCTCGTCGCGACTCCGTTTTCACGTATTTTGGGAAGCGGGGCGTGACAGGGATGGACCATTATGGGATCAAAACTAGGTTTGTTTTTTCAGAGAGGTGATATGGAGGTGGCCCTCGGGTACGGAAATTACCTCAGGGGGCTTGAGGAACTCAAAGTCGAGCCTTTGAAGGAGCGAGGGCATCATCTGAAAAATGACTTCTTTTGGGTAAGTAACCTGATGTCCTTATTTTAAGTTATTTGTTTGAGTGTCGCTTAACTTTGGCTTTCCCTTCAGAACGTGGTTCCTCTTTTCAAGCTGTTGGATGACCACGGGATGCTCTGAAGGCAAGGGAGGGTGAAATATCTGATTTGCATCGGAGGATGGAATGACTTAGTATTGTTGGGCAGGCAGCGATTGAGGAGATTGGATAGCTCAAAGAAGATTTGAGCCATGAAATGGCGGCTCGCTTGAGCTGCTAGAAGGAGGTGGTGCAGCTTAAGGGGGAGCTGGAGAAGAAGGGATCAGAAGTACTGAAGAGGGACTCTGAGCTACAAAAGAAGAAGTCTGCACTGTTAGAGGCCCAGCAGGATCTCGAAGGGATACGACTGCGTGCAGAGGAGGCAGAGACTACCCAGAGGTCAGAGCGGGATGCTTTCGAGGAGGTTAGAGAGTGCCTTACTGATGACTTGAATCAGGTACAGATTGCCCTCGAGGAAGCTGAAGTGCGTAAACAAGAGGCTATAGCCGATTGTCAACATGCGTTGAAGGTGTTCAAATTCAAGAAGTATAAAGAGGGGTACGGGAGAGACGCTGATTCCGAGACGGTGAGGTAGAGATACCGTGTCTTTCCCGAGGAAGGCTTCGGCAATAGGGGTGGTGAGACCAAGTACCTCTTTAGCCCCTAGAAAGCTGTCTCGCATTCCTCATTCCAACAGAAGTCAGCTCCCTTTTTCTTCAAGGCTTGTAAGAATGGCTTGCATTTGTCCATGGATCGGTGATAAACTGATTGAGGGCTGCAAAACGTCCGTTCAGCATCTGGACCTCTTTCACACAGGCGGGTGGCCTCATGTTCAGAATTGCATATATCTTATGGGGGTCAACCTCGATACCCCGTTAGGTGACCAGATATCCCAAGAACTTCTCGAAAGCCACTCCAAATGTGCACTTCTCGAGGTTGAGCTTCACCTTGTACTGCCTAAGGAGATCAAAGGCTTTGTCTAGATGTTGGAGGTGATCTGTGTGTCATACACTTTCACCAACATATCATCAACGTACACCTCCATGATGTTCCCGATCAGGTCCTTGAAGACTTTGTTTACTATCGGCTGGAAGGTAGCCCCTGCATTCTTGAGTCCGAAGGGCATCACCTTATAGTAGTAGATTCCACGACCAGTGGTGAAGGTCATTTTGTCTTCATTCGATGGGTGCATCTTGATCTGATTATAACCGGACTAGGCATCTATGAAGCTAAGGAGCTCGTGCTTTGTCATAGCCTCTACTAGTTGATCGATCCTTGAGAGGGGATAACTATCCTTCAGGCAGACTTCAGTGAGATTTGTAAAGTCGATGAAGACTCTCCACTTCCCATTTTTTTCTTCACAAGGACGGGATTGGAGAGCCAGTTGAGGTAAAATGTTTCTCAGATGAAGCCAGCTTAGAGTAAGCGATCGACTTTGTCGTTGATAGCGCGACTCCTTTTTTTTCGTCCATTCTCCTAGCCTCTGCTTTACTGGCTTAGCGTTCGCCTTAATGGAGAGCTTGTAACAGATGACCTCAGGATCAATTCCCGGCATGTCAGTGGGAGACCATGCGAATACATCTATATTTTTCGATAGGAATTGTTTGAACACTTTTCTCGTTGGTGCAGGCTTGAGCCGATTCAGAGGGTTCGTTCGGGGTGATGTGGATCTACCCCGAATAACTCTGGCTCCTCCTCGGTCCTGTTGTCACGATTTCACGACTTGGTAGGTGAGTCGCCTTAATTGCTATTGATCAGCAATTCTCTTCTGCTTCTTATCCACAAGAAAGTCTTTATTAGGGCTTGCTCAGGAGGCCTTTTGCGCCCAGCCTGATTTCTTTTGGGCTACTGCAGCAACTATTCTGGTCATCGCCTGGTCACCCCTTATATTGGCCATTCCGGATGGTGTGGGGTACCTCAACAACTGATGATGGGTGGAAGAGATCGCTCTAATCATGTGGATCCATAGCCTCTCGAGAATGGTGTCGTCTAGGATGCAGAACTTCGTGACGACATTGAATGGATCAGTACGGACTGAGAACTCAGCCATGCCGGGGGAACGAGCCTCGTTCCCATCAAATCCGTTGAGAAGTGACTGGCTATGGGGATGATCAATTTTCTGGCCAGCTCGGGAGTATCCTCCATTCGATCTAGAGCATAGCCATAAAGGATGTTGATGCTACTCCCCCATCCACTAAGATCTTCGACATTTTGCAGCATCCGATATATACTGTCATAACCAAGGCATCATTGTGCGAGAAGCGCATGGGATATGAGTCTTCTTCTGAGAGAAAAACTGGCCCACCGGGAGGTACAGGAGGGCAAGTCACTATTTCTGAAGAATCGTCCCTCTGGTTTTCGTTGACGTATAGGGTTCTCTCCTTGGTGGTGATGCCTTCTATCGGGGAGTTTTCGAAGATGGTGTTTACCTCCCGTTGAACAAAGGTGCTGCCAGAATATTCATCTACAGTCTTGGGTTGCCTCTGCACTCTAACCTCCGAGGGTAGTTCAAGGTTGAGAATGAACTCTCGGAGGTATCCTTCATTGATCAGGTCCTGATTGAGGGTTCGACAGTCTACTGTGAAGTGAGCTCTTCCTTCATGAAAGGCACAATAATCTCTAGATCCAGGCACTCTTGGGTTAGATGGGAGGGGTCTTACCGAACGCTTGACCCTGGTCTTTGATGGAGTTGAAGATTTGAACGATCGGTGCCCGAAATGGGATGAGGTCGAGCTCTGTTTCGCTCCCCTTGCTAGATTCAACGGGGCACTTCGATGGCTTGCGGACAATGGAGAAATTGTGGCTCGGATTCTTCCTCAGGGAAAATTATGGCTTCAGCTTCTCGACCTCAGGCCCTTCTCTCGGGGGGGGGGGGGGGGGGCGACTGGACGTGGCCCGAGTCACCTCTTTTATTTGGATGTACTTTTGAGCCCAGAAGAGGATATCCCGCATCTTGGTGACATCATTCTTCACCAGATATTTGTAGAAGGGGTTGGTGACCTGCAGCCCAGTGATGAAGTTGATAGCGGCTACGTCCTCGTTACAGTTGTACACCAGAGCCATCTGGCTCTGAAAGTAATTAACGTAGCTCTTTAGACTCTCCTTAACTTTCATCTTGATCATGAGGAGGTGGTAGTTATTCCTCTAGAATTTCCTCCGAGAAGCAAACTGATTGTAGAATGTGTCGATTACTTCATGAAAGTTTCAGAGTGAGTTCCTTGGGAGCGAGTATAACCAGTGGTAGGCGGCTCCCTTGAGGCTGGACAGAAATGCTCGACAAAGAAGGAGGTCATCGTGAGCGTAGATCGTCATCTTGTTCTGGTACTGGCAGAGATGTAAGAGGGGATCAAATGTTCCCAAGTAGTAGTCAAAGGTCGACATTAGGAACTTCTTCGAGAAATGGAGCGTGATAATTTCTCTCGACAATGGTGAGTCGGTGGGTCTCATCTCGCTGTACACATCCCTTTTGAAAACTGCTAACTCGCTTGATTGAGCTGCTCCTTGACTATATCTATGATGCCCTCTATGTGAGGGATCTCCAGGTTTCTTGAACGCCCAGAGTTACTGAGGTCCTCATTCTCTCATAGGTCTCTGATCAGTTGTTTCTTGAGTTTTAGGTGGAATGAGCGAATTCTCATGTGCGGGTTGGCAACGAGGAGCCCGCTTATTTCTTCCCACAATGGAGTAGATTGTGACTTCTGCTGTGTCCCAATTTGTTTGAGCAGTCGTGTTTGACACGGGTTGCCGTTTCTTTTTCATGGGCAGCAACTTCGCGGAGCCAGATTATCTTCGTCTGTTGGTTCTCCATCTGCTTCCGCATTGTGGAAAGCATCTGGAGGAGTTGGTCATCGTTGAGCGGTGACTCAGATTCGGTGGCCTATATCCCAAGTGGCAAAGCAGTGTTGGAATGAGAATTTTCAACGTCAAAGATGTGAACGTCGGATAGGTTGGGCCGACAGTCCACTGGCTCAGCCGCTTCGATATTTTTCCCTATTACTTTCAGATCGGCAGGGACAACTGTAGTCTAGTTGATGTTCTTCCTTGACAGAGCCATATTGGTCGTGCAAGACAGTTTAGAGGAAGGGGTGTGATATTGGATGGCGAGAGATCCCAAGTAAGAATTCAGAATCTTTCAATGAAAGCAACAAATGCAGTGGGTAAATTTTTAAGGAATTAATCCATGCATCAAAGTAATGGAGAAAGATAACTAAATTGAAATTACAGTAAGCACAAACACACAGAACTTACGTGGAAATTCGAAATGGGAAAAACTACAAAGAGAGAGGAGAATTTTACTATAACAATGGTGATTACAGGTGGATTCTCTAGTGCGCTAGGGTTTCTGAATTCCCATTGTGATTACCCTCCTCATTGGGATGGATCTGTTATTTATGCAGGTTATGTTAAACAAATAAGGCTAGGAGTCCTGCTCAGTTTGAATATTTAAAAATTTCATCTTGATGGAGGTTAAGCTTAACATCCCGGTTTAAATCAAGATAGAGGAGAGTCCAACTCATCTGGTAGTTTGCGTCTTACTATAGATAAGTACGAATTGCTCTCGAGGGGTAACTATTCCATTTGAATGAGGATTGGGCTTAGAAGTGGAGATCTCTTATAACTGGATTTATCTCTTCTTCCACTTACCCAATCCACTTGAAGTTTGAATTGGACGGAGAGTCAGGATCAGGCGTTTTGAAAGTGGCCACGTGTCGTGCATCCCTTTGACGCTGGACCTCCACGTGCCATGATCTCGGGCGGATCAAAAGGTGACCGCTACATACACACACAGAGTGATACACCAATCACAATAGCTAAATCATAATATAGTTTATCCATCCAGATAACACATATCACATAATCATATCACACTTCACATCATTCACACATCATTCACTATTTATATGCATGTACAAATCACAAGTAAAATGTTAGGTTCTCCGTGTTTGAACACATATATTGCATATTTGTTATCACATTTCTACATCCATTCTATAATAAATCCTGCAATTATACTGTCTTAATACCTAATTTGTGCAGGATAGATGGGAGAAGATAAATCACAAATCTGTTGGCCCAAAGGCCCATCACTCTAGTTTTGATGATGATTAACTCATGTAGTTATAATACTAATGATCTTGTGCTTAATTAGTGACAGATTTTTGATCAAGATCTTAGTAGGTGTGGAGCTTCAACAAAGGATTTTAAGACAAGTTTTGGAGCTAGCACCGGTTGATTCACGAGCCTATGCATCAAGACCACATCAAGTACTCAAGAGGAGTCGAGCTCGTTGGATTGCATTTGGACCAAGTCAAGATGATGAGAAGACTTCAAGGGAAGACTTCAAGATCAAGACTTGTGTCTAGGTATAAGATTTTTATGTTTTAGATAAAATGTAAAGGATAGAGTAGTTGGTGGATTGCTCAAGTATATATCACACACACACTCTTGAATTAATTGTCTTTTCATAAAAGTATTTTTAGTTTAGAAAAGACTTTCTTTTTGAAAAAATATCATTTTGGTTTTTTGGTGTTTTCTATATACTTGCTTCTAACCAAAATCATTTTAGAGCTTAATGTCAAAAACATAGATATTTCATCATGATTGTGTAGTGGATCATATCCATACACTCTATGCTTTAATAAGTTCAAAATATCTTGTTTTTGTATTTGGTAAAGTTTTAGAAAATACAAGATTATCTCTAACAATTTTTTCTCCCAAGTGCTGCTGACCCAGAACTGGCTTACGGGTCGACCGGGAGGTCGACCGGAACCAAGGGCAGGTCGACCGCAAGGTCGACCGACGTGCACAGAGCCGTGCACGTCTGGCAGATCAGTGGGCGGGTCGACCGGGAGGTCGACCGGTACTGAGAGCGGGTCGACCGGCGGGTCGACCGGAACTGAGAGCAGTGCTCTCTGTTCTTTTGGGTCGACCGGCGGGTCGACCGGCAGGCTCCAACGGTCGGATTTTTGACCGTTGGCGGTCGACCGACGGGTCGACCGGCAGGTCTGACAGACCCCAGCGGCTAGTTTTTTCTAGCCTATAAATTTGGGGGTTTGGTCATTGTTTTTCACCAAGATTTTAGGAGAGCTTTGAGCCAGTTTTTCCCATCCTTTTAAAAGAGTTTTCTTCACATATTTGAGTGCAAATATTTCCAATCAAAAGGGAAGATTTTATTTAGAGTGTGTTAAAAGAGATTCTTTGAGTTTTCCTCCACCATCTCTTTCCTTGTTTTCTCACACAAACACTTGAGCTATCCATTGCTATATCTACCCTATAGGGAGTGTTATTGTGAGAGGATTTTAGGTGATCAAGAGTTGTGATCACCAAAGTTCTACTTTGTTCTTTGAGGAGGCGGACGGTTGTGTTCGCATTGTTTCAGGTCCTAGTGGGGACTCGGTGGTTTAGAGTTCTTGTGTGAACTCGGTGGTTTGAGGTGCGGCCTCGGCGAGCTAGTGAGCTTGCGTGTGTACGGGACTAGGGAGTCCGAGGGCTTGTAGGTGTTGCGGCACCGAGGAGAGATCCATTGGGATCTTGCATAGTGGAAATCCTTCGTGTGTCGAAGGCGGGGATGTAGAGCAAGTGTGCTCGAACCACGAAACAAACCCTTGTGTTTGCGATTGCTCTCTCTCTCTCTCTTTGTCTCTTATTATATCTTGCATGCTTACTTTGTGCTTATCTTTACATGCTTGATATTCATATTGTGTGCATAATTAATATACTTGCTTGGGATTGTTGACTAACACTTGTATTCAACCAAGAGAGCCAACGCGGCACCTCAACCCATATCCAGGGGAATCTAGAGGAGTTTGTCCAGAGCCCTTCACGGGGAATTCGGCAACACTCTTGTGTTATACGTGGTATTTAGTGTAAAAGTTTTATTAGGTCATAATTGTTTTTAGCTTCCGCATTATTTGGCATTAAGTGACCATTAGATTAGCCATCACCTATTCACCCCCCCTCTAGGTGAACTTACAATTGGTATCAGAGTTTGGTACTCTGATTTGGGTCTAACAACCTAGAGTTAAAGATCCTCATTTTAGGCTAATCACAAGATTTTGTACACACACCATGGACTTCATGTCACCACCCACTTTTGACATTCTTAACATCCAAATTTGGAAGGTTAAGATGTCTATGTACCTCAAGGCCTTAGGCATTCATGTTTATCTTGCTACAATTAAACATTCTTATATTAATGATAGCAAGTACATTGAGCCTAATGCAAAAGCCCTAAATGCTTTGAAGAGTACCCTAAATGATGATTACTTATTTAGGGTTGCTAACATTGACTCGGCTTTTGTAGCTTGGAACATCATCACCTCCCTTGATGAAAAGGATCTATACTTTGCCGGGAGCGATTCGGACGTTGGAAGCAACACCTCCAACGCATGCTTTATGGTCCAAGGGGATAACCCCTTGAGGTAAACTCCGAATCCGATGATGAAGACATGTCATATGATGAGCTTACTACCTTTTGTCAACTTGTGCTTAAAAAATATGACATGCTTAAAAAGAAGAATAAAAATTTGAAAAAGAACATTGCTTGCATGCATAAAGAACATGATTCTTTTAGAAATAACATTGCATGTTTAGAAAAGAATAATAAGAAAATTAAAAAGAATTTTGATTGCATGCTAAAAGAGAACGATTCTTTTAAAACTAAAATTGCATGCTTAGAAAAAGAAAATAATGTTTTGAAAAATAAAAATGTTTCCCTTATGTCTAAATTAAATGAGTTGTGTGAAGGGAACACTATTTTGAAGGATAAAATTGATTTGGTGAAAAAACAAAATGAAGTTGTTTTTCAAGAAAACAAGTCTTTAAAAGAAAATTTGTGAAAAAGAAAAAGATTTTGTTTCGAAAAAGAAAAAGAAAAATGATTCTTTATCTCATCATGCTTTACATGCCACCACTAATGAGATTAAAGATTTGAAAAATAAAATGGATTGTTTGAGCTCAAATTTGAGCACATGTGCATTCAATCATACTAGATTGGAGTCTATGTTTTCAAAGAAACAAACTCCATCCTTTCATGCACATCATCATGCTTATGTTGCACACCATGATCATACACACTCACATAAGCATACTAAGGTGTACATATGTACACATTGTGGCCGCAAAGGCCATTTAGCAAAATTTTGTTATGACAAGTTGCATTATTTTAATTTTGCTAAAAATAAAAGATTTTGGGTTCCTTACAAGACTAACCCCCAAGGACCCAAGAAAATATGGGTACCAAAACCCCCACCATTTGCTTTTGATGTAGGTGAGGGCTCTCACAAATCGTGAGAGGATCGGTGCCTTGGTAGTGGATGCACTTGGACATGATGGACATACTTTTGGGATGCATCACTATCAAGGAGCTTTGGTGGGACAACCACCATGTTAGGAGCTTTGGTATTGGTAACAATCTCTAAACTCCTACTTTTTATGTACATGCTGGTTCATTTATCATATTCATAGCATGTTCATATCTTTTGTACTTCATGTGGTATTTAGATACTTAGATGTAGAATGTGTCAAACTTGCATTTATACATATATGAATAGTGAACTACAATTGACTCGTATATATTTGAACTTCATGCTCATTTGTATCCACTATATGCATATGTATAGACTAGTTTTGATGATTCTCTTTTATACATGTTTTGCCTATTTTTATGTTTTACTTCATGTATATGTATTATTAATTCAAATCTAATAAATATACATGTATACCCGTGAGTCTCTTGCCTTCATGCAAACACGTTTAGTAGACTCTTTTATATTTGGGATATGTATGTGTATTGTTAGGATTGGATAAATCATACATATACCTTGAAATTTACTTTAAGATGAAAAATAAAAATTTTCATGATTTGTTTTTAATAAAAATAAAAAATTTCATGTCTTGTATAAAAAATGAGATTCATGTTTGATTGAGCTTCATTGTCTATTTTCATGAAAATACCATTTACATAACCTTTGAACACTCATCTTTTATTTTTCAAGATAATTTTGAGATTTATGGACTATGAGTGCTTGAATTTTTATGTACTTAGTATAATTCATGAAAAACATATGATTTGATGTATTTGAAGGATCTTTAACTAGTTTGTCAAAAATCTATTTAAACTAGTTATTTGTTCTTCAAATTAGTTTATGAGACATACACATGATCTTACTATTCTTCAATCATAAATTCTTTTGTGTTCTCAAAATTTATTTGATGCTTCATGATCTGAATATTAGTTTATATGTTAGTTTTTTGTCAACACTAGGATTTATACTTGTACATATTGTGGGCCACAAATAAATCTATTTATATTTGTGCTTGAATGCTTATTTGAACCCATGAAATGTGCTTGTATTGCTTGGTTTTGATGATACATACATTTTTAAACTTGTATTCCCACTTTTTGGATTTGATTTATGATCATGTATTTTCATTTCATGTATATGTGTATTTTGTCAAACTTTAAGATATACATGTATACCTCTTGAGTCATTTGCCTTTAATGCAAATCTATTTATATGGACTCAATTGTGTTTAAGAGATATGTATGTATACTTATTGTGCTGTCAAAACATACATATATCTTGAAATATAAATTTTGTTTTTTTAATAAAAAATGTGTGATGATTTTCATGTCTTCATGATTTAAAGGAATATTGAGATTAATTGACATTTTTGCTTTATTCCTTGCTAGAAGGATTCCGTACTAGTTTTAAAACATTTTCATATTAATTAGTGCAAATTCTTCATATGGTAGAGTATATGATAAGCTTACTCTTCAATTGGTATCATTGGATATTTTCAATTGGTATCAATATGATTTTTATATACTCATATTTTGATTGTATGTATGAATGCTTTCAAATTTAAATTATATCAATTTTTATTGGTATTATCTTTTCATACATATATTTGATCTATTTGTGCTTTATTTACAATTGATTCACACTCTTAAAGCACAATGTATATGCTAAGCTTAATTCAACTTTCAATTGGTAAATTCTTAAAGCTTATGCAATATGTTTTCAAATTTGATATCAAAATAAAAAAATATGTTTACTTAATATCTCAAAATGTGTTTTATTAAGAAAGTTCAAAATTTTGATAAAGAAAAATTCAATTTTTGATTTGTATTTCCTATATGCAAGGAGAGCTTAACATCTCTCTTACATATAGATTCATGTTGAGTATATTATAAATTGAGGAGCTTGACAACTCTTCTTTATATGATATACGTGTGTATGGGGAGCTTCACATCTCCTCTTATGCATTACATAATATGTGTTATGTGAGTTAGGGCTTGTCATCCCTTCTTCATGTAATGCATATGTGTAGGGAAGTTAACTTAGCGTCTTCCTCTTCATGAATGTATATCGCATATAAATCTTTATTGATTGATTTGTATTACCCCTTCTTGATCTCTTTGTTTTTGACAAAAAGGGGGAGAATAATTTGTTTGATTTGATTTTACTTTAACCCCTTTGTTGATGATTGACAAAAAGGGGGAGAAGAATTTGAGAGTTATATGCATGTTGAGTAAGATTTATGTTTATGTATATATATTTTTGTATTGCAAATAGGAGAAAAAGATTTTAATTTATGCTTGTTGCATGTTTTATCTCCATACTTGCATACATATTCATATGCCTCATTGCCATATCTATTATTTATTTGTAATGCATGAGTTAAGGGGGAGCTTCTTTGAAGCTTTACTTTAATCCATGCATATATAACTCCATGAGTTTTGTCATCATCAAAAAGGGGGAGATTGTTGGCCCAAAGGCCCATCACTCTAGTTTTGATGATGATTAACTCATGTAGCTATAATACTAATGATCTTGTGCTTAATTAGTGACAGATTTTTTATCAAGAACTTAGTAGGTGTGGAGCTTCAACAAAGGATTTTAAGACAAGTTTTGGAGCTAGCACCGGTTGATTCACGAGCCTATGCATCAAGACCACATCAAGTACTCAAGAGGAGTCGAGCTCGTTGGATTGCATTTGGACCAAGTCAAGATGATGAGAAGACTTCAAGGGAAGACTTCAAGATCAAGACTTGTGTCTAGGTATAAGATTTTTATGTTTTAGATAAAATGTAAAGGATAGAGTAGTTGGTGGATTGCTCAAGTATATATCACACACACACTTTTGAATTAATTGTCTTTTCATAAAAGGATTTTTAGTTTAGAAAAGACTTTCTTTTTGAAAAAATATCATTTTGGTTTTTTGGTATTTTCTATATACTTGCTTCTAACCAAAATCATTTTTAGAGCTTAATGTCAAAAACATAGATATTTCATCATGATTGTGTAGTGGATCATTTCCATACACTCTATGCTTTAATAAGTTCAAAATATCTTGTTTTTGTATTTGGTAAAGTTTTAGAAAATACAAGATTATCTCTAATAATTTTTTCTCCCAAGTGCTGCTGACCCAGAACTGGCTTACGGGTCGACCGGGAGGTCGACCGGAACCAAGGGCAGGTCGACCGGAAGGTCGACCGACGTGCACAGAGCCGTGCACGTCTGGCAGTTCAGTGGGCGGGTCGACCGGGAGGTCAACCGGTACTGAGAGCGGGTCGACCGGCAGGTGACCGGAACTGAGAGCAGTGCTCTCTGTTCTTTTGAGTCGACCGGCGGGTCGACCGGCAGGCTCCAACGGTCGGATTTTTGACCGTTGGCGATCGACCGGCGGGTCGACCGGCAGGTCTGACAGACCCCAACGACTAGTTTTTTCCTAGCCTATAAATTTGGGGGTTTGGTCATTATTTTTCACCAAGATTTTAGGAGAGCTTTGAGCCAGTTTTTCCCATCCTTTTAAAAGAGTTTTCTCCACATATTTGAGTGCAAATACTTCCAATCAAAAGGGAAGATTTTATTTAGAGTGTGTTAAAAGAGATTCTTTGAGTTTTCCTCCACCATCTCTTTCCTTGTTTTCTCACACAAACACTTGAGCTATCCATTGCTATATCTACCCTATAGGGAGTGTTATTGTGAGAGGATTTTAGGTGATCAAGAGTTGTGATCACCAAAGTTCTACTTGTTCTTTTGAGGAGGCGGACGGTTGTGTTCGCATTGTTTCGGGTCCTAGTGGGGACTCGGTGGTTTAGAGTTCTTGTGTGAACTTGGTGGTTTGAGGTGCGGCCTCGGCGAGCTAGTGAGCTTGCGTGTGTACGGGACTAGGGAGTCCGAGGGCTTGTAGGTGTTGCGGCACCGAGGAGAGATCCATTGGGATCTTGCATAGTGGAAATCCTTCGTGTGTTGAAGGCGGGGATGTAGAGCAAGTGTGCTCAAACCTCGAAACAAACCCTTTGTGTTTGCGATTGCTCTCTCTCTCTCTCTCTTTGTCTCTTATTATATCTTGCATGCTTACTTTGTGCTTATCTTTACATGCTTGATATTCATATTGTGTGCATAATTGATATACTTGCTTGGGATTGTTGACTAACACTTGTATTCAACCAAGAGAGCCAACGCGGCACCTCAACCCATATCCAGGAAAATCTAGAGGAGTTTGTCCAGAGCCCTTCACGGGGAATTCGGCAACACTCTTGTGTTATACGTGGTGTTTAGTGTAAAAGTTTTATTAGGTCATAATTGTTTTTAGCTTCCGCATTATTTGGCATTAAGTGACCATTAGATTAGCCATCACCTATTCACCCCCCCTCTATGTGAACTTACAAAATCTAAGTCAACTAAATCAAATTCTTGGGAGGATTTAAATCATAACTGAAGATTGAGCAAATTAGAGAGGATAAACTCAGATCTAGTTCAGTTAAAATCAGATTTTTGAAGATCCAGTTGATTAGCTTGGAGAATCAACGAGGATAAACGAGGATAGAGGCAAATTCAGAAGTTTAAAAGTAACTCTATCAATATACAAAGGGATATCTAAAGGATTGGAACGTATATTTAAAAGATTTAGAGAGATAAGACATAATCTAACTAAAAATCAAGGGATAAATAAATATTTATCTCCAACACTATCTCTAACCTTGGCAAAAGATCTTTTCTGCTGGCAAGTGATTTTGTTTTCATATCTCTAACCATATTTTCAACCTTATCAGAAGATCTTTTTTGTTGAGATAGCGATTTGATTTTATCCTCAAGCGCGCTCTCCCCTCCCCATTTTTTCTATAAATACCTGCAAATTCAGAGGCAAAAGGGATAATTAAGCAGAAATAGAATATATTTTGTATAGGTTTAACTTAGGTTTATCTTTTTCTTTTAAATGTAATTTTTATTTTTTATGTAACTAAGATCGAAGAATAGTTTCATGGGAGAACAAGAGTGATGCTTATACTGAGAGTGACACCGGTGTATGTATTCTTCCTTTCTTTCATTGTTATTCAATTCAATCAAAGTTTCTTTTCTACTCTTTTTTTTTCTTCTCTCTTCTGTGTTTGTGAATCCAAACGACTCCCATAGCTTCGAAGTTGTCTCGCCCTTGTAAGTGCCATTGATGGCCTATGGTGATGAATAACCATTTCCATGGTAGTATAGCTTGCACCTTCATTTCGTAGTGTAGATCGGGAATAGGGAAGATCTCATCTGTCATGCTTCGCTCGTCTTCAAGCAAAAGTACATCGTTGACAAGGATTCCAGGTAAGTCATCAACTGAAAGAGGTATGTAAGTTTTTTAGTTTTCTTTCTTTCTTTTTAATCCTTAGTATAAATCATCATCAACTCTCAACTCTGTTCACTTTTTCATTTTTTTTGTATAATTTCATTTTCTATTTTCTCCATCTACTCCAACCTACCACTTTCACAATTTACATAACTTATTTTTTTTTCTTTTAAAGAACAAGAGAAGAACTTAACCATTTTAAGTAACTTAAAAGAGAACTTAAAAAATGCTTCCATCGCTAGTCCCTTCTTGTGAATCACGACCCGCATAGCCACTTCCTATCACGGTAGAATTGAGCAACTTGCACTTCTATTCTTAAGTTCTGAAATTCTGTATTTCTTGTGCAGGTTAAAACTCGATCAAATTTTAGCGTCGTTGCCGGGGAGGGACGGTAACTCTTTTTTTTATTTATATTGATGAACTTTATTCTCTGTTCTTATTGTACAAATTTAACAAAAAGAAAATTTTTACTGCATTGGACATATAAGTGACCCTGGACTCTGCTCAAGAAAGCAGAGCCCAGAATCCCTCAGATTTGTTATATTCCCACGATAATCTGAGTGAACTACTAATTTGTATTTTTTGCAGGTCGGTTGAATTGTAAATTTAAATTTCTACAACTATTTATTTTCTTATTTAACTCACTGTACATACTCTCTAACCTCAACAGTAAATTGATATTTGTTAAAAGCTAAAAACGGTTTAGACTTTGTATTTAGGCACGTGTCTAATTCGTTTACATTTTACATTACTGTTGAAGAGTACTGGAGTAAAGGTGCATGTGCATATCATATAGTATAGGAACACTTTTGAATTGTTTACATTGCTTAAGTGTTACTTTTCATGTACACGTTGCACTAAATTGATTTAAGGGCTTGTCCTATAAATAAGATAAGATGGAGAAGTCAATACCCTCCCTTAACCCATAAACAATCTCCTCACTCACTAACTCAAGCCTAACTAAAATTGAGTAGATGTTGGCTCTAGGGACATCTCGGACTCTATAGGAGACTGATCTAAGGGGAAAGTTGATTAGAATTTGAATCTTGCCAAATCGGTGTCAAAGGTTGTGGATTGATGAGGTGAAACCTCGAAGAACAGTAGTTTGGCATAATTAAGCTCATTGCTTAGACACGGATACCTGCCACTGATCTGCTTATACCTGACCGATTAACTTGTGGTTAGATTCGGCAATATACCCCCGTGGACAGTCTAACTAGTTAGGAGTCGTCTAGGTCTAAGGTCTACCCAAATTTAGGCTAGATTTTTTTTCTTTTCTTTTTTATTTATTTGTTTTTTTATTTGTTTTTGACATTTCTTATGTGATATGGCTTATAACAACAATTTTTTCATTTTTAATGGTAATCTATATTACACCTCGACCTCTTTTTCGGATATTACCAACATGGCATATCATATCTTTAACCAACTAAGTGTGCCAGATTGGTCTTATCTGAATCAATACATGCCCCAGTCTCAATAGTATGAACAAGAGTAGAATAATCATAACTACTCTTCACAGAGTCAATGAGGATACAACTCTCCCAAGTCATATTGTCAACCGCCATTCCAACATTCAGCCTATAATTTTTTAGTCATGATCAACCAATAGAAGAAAAAACTGAGGCTATGAAAAGTACAGAAGCCATTGGGTCCTAAGAACAAAAGCTGAAAATGATGAACTCATAATTCCCACAAGACTCCCAAACTAAGATTCTTACTCCATGTTCCAAGTCCACGACAACAAGAAGAACTTATGGACTCAGATAGGAGTACAGAAAATCTGATTCAGTCCAAAAATAATTTTGACCAATCTATCAATAGACTAGAAGCATAAATGAGTCGTTTGCTCAACATTATGAAATAAAGAAATAAGAAAACTTTACCTAACACATGATAGACCATTCCTAATTGCCCTAGCCATATTGATAATAATGAAGAATCATGGTGTCTTGGAGACTTAACCAAGAGTCAATTTCATCACACAGACTTGAACTTGACCAATTCCAAATCTTGGACAAATTGGCAAGTTTTTCATTCAATGAGATTGAACTTAAATATGAATGCGACCTTGATCCCTAACCTTGTGATTTAGTTTCCATTTTCGAATCTATGTTGACTCTGGTATCATTACCCAATTTGGATCAATTTTCAGAGCCAACATTTATTCCCGTACCCATAGATCTAGAAATTGAATCACCAAATTTGGATAGTCACATCCCATTGATGGGAAAAGAATGTGAATTTCAATTCTTTGATTTGAAATCAACTCTTGAATCAAAACCGACTCTCGAACCTAAAGTTGATTTTTTCGAGTTAGTATTGGTTCCAGAACTTATCACTCTTGAACCCAAGACAACTATTCCACCAAGTCACATTCTTTTTTTGGACATAGGAATAAACCATGATGACTTCGTGATGATTTTTCAAGACTGATCATGTGAAGAGAATAAATTTCATGATAAGGTCTTTCCTAATTATATTCATATTGGGGATTGTAATTATGTACATAGAAAAGAGGTCAATAAAGGTGAGTTTCGTGAACCATCACATTATCTTGATTGGGCAGCAACGCTTGACTCAATCCGACCACCATCGGAACCTCCACCTTAAGGTAATATTTTTCTTCTCATTCTGCTTTTTCATGCATTTATGCATTCATTCATACATTGAGGACAATGCATAAGATAGGTGTGGGGGAGGGTTCTAACATAACATAGATTTTCTTTTTAAAAAAATAACATTTTCCTTTCTTTAAAAAAAAACTTTTTGAAAAGAGAAACAATATTTTGACCTATTTTTTTAAGAAATTAAGTTAATTTTAAGGAATATGAGAATCATAACTAAGATTTCTTATACTTGATCAAAATAAGATTATTTGTTTGATTTCTAGGGTTTTAAAAGAAAATTTGAAACAGTAATTTAGTCTTGATTTTTACCTTGATGAAATATGCATGCTTTGTACACTTACACATTTAGGGTTCAAAACAAAAATTCTTATGCCTTGTAATATATATATATATATATATATATATATATATATATATATATATATATATATATATCAGAAAATTCTCTGATTAAGCTGGGTATTTGTGCCTCATAAAGCATAAGTATTCATGCCTAAAAAGTAGTCCATATAATAAATAAAATCTTTAGTTTTGTGGCCTTGTTTGCTCAAGTCCTTAAATCCCTTGGGTGTTTTTTCACCCTGTGCCCTAAGACCGTTTGGTTTAGGAGTCACCGACTAAAGGCTCATTACATGGCCAGATTAGAAGCCTAATAGAAATAAGGAATAATACCTAAAAAATATTAAAAAAAGGGCATAAAAGTTAGAGTTTAAAAACTCCGAGTAAAAATTTCACGGTCACAAAAGTGCATATGACTTAAGGTAAAATAATAGAATAAATGAGAAATATAATTTGACTCCTTACCTTACTTGATAATAAGTTTTTGAATAGAGACTAAGTTAGAAATGAAAATTTCAGTTTTCTTATAACTTATAGATTACTTGAACTCTTACAATAATACTTCAAATATTTTCTCTCCTTTTCAAAATACTTTTCGAAAATACTAACACTTTGTTTCTCATTCTTTATGGATTTTGTATGTGTAATCTACTGAAAACCCTCACAAGACAAAACTCATCCTATAGGGAAAACCTAGAGGTTTAATGGCTTATTGCACATGCTCAGTACAATCGCGTGACCTGTGAAAGTGGTCTAATAATTTTTTAGGTTTAGTTTTGATGTTTTGCTCGAGGACGAGTAAAGGATAGGTGTAGGGGTGTGTTTGGACACATATATTGCATATTTGTTATTACATTTCTACACCCATTCTGTAATAAATCCTGCAATTATACTGTTTTGATACCTAATTTGTACAGGATATGATGGGAGAAGATAAATCACAAATCCAAGCCAACTAAATCAGATCTTGGGAGGATTTAAATCACAATTGAAAATTGAGCATATCAGAGAGGATAAACTCAGATCTAATTCAGTTAAAATTAGATTTTTGAAGATCCAGTTGGTTAGCTTGGATAATCAACAAGGATAAATAAGAATAGAGGCAAATTCAGAAATCCAAAAGTAACCCTATCAATATACAAAGGGATATCTAAAGGATTGAGACATATATTTAAAACATTTAGAGAGATAAGACATGATCTAACTGAATATCAAGAGATAAAAAAATATTTATCTCCAACACTATCTCCAACCTTATCAAAAGATCTTTTTGCTTGCAAGCAATTTTGTTCATATTTCCAACCTTATCTTCAACCTTATCTGAAGATCTTTTTTGGTTGAGATAGTGATTTGGTCTCATCCTCAAGCGCGCTCTCCCCTCCCCATTTCTCCTATAAATACCTTCAAATTCAGAGGCAAAAGGGACGATTAAGTAGAGAATAGAATAGATTTCTGTATAGGTTTAACTTAGATTTTTCTTTCTCTTTTAAATGTAATTTTTATTTTTTTATGTTACTGAGATCGAAGAATAGTTTCATGGGAGAACAAGAGTGATACTTGTACTGAGAATGACACCGGTGTAAGTATTCTTCCTTTTTTTTCATTGTTATTCAATGCAATCCATGAACTTTGCATGAATATGCCCATATGTCAAATATTATCATGTTTTGTCTAATCATGATGTTGTGTAATAAGGGATTTGTAAGAACAATGAATATCTAATTAATAAGGTTAGCAAACTTACAATGCGATGGCATACGCATACCTGCAGGAATATAGTAATCTCGCACATAAATTCAAGTTTGTAGCTATATGAGTAAGGATAATTAGGAGTTATCAAAAAAGAGAAATTCATGGTAGTTGAAACATCTAAATAATAATATTTATGAAGACTATGGAAATAGATGGAGAGGTTTGTATGATAAAGCTGGCACCTATAGTAATTCATGTAAGAACTATGTAGATTACTTCTATAGGTTTATGGAAAATTAACTTGCTAAATTTTTTTAGCACAGTTTAGTCACTGAGATATCGAACTCACTCCGTTTCTTTTCATATATTTAAGGGCTGGATAAAGGTAAGAGACTGATGTAGCTCAGAGGAACTAAGTGATAGGTTGGGCAACATATTTTTCATATTTTGCTTGTGCCTAGTCTTCTTTACATGTTTTACTTTTGGGACTCTTCTAACTTGTGTATGCATGTATGTCACTCGATATATGTAACTTGTACTTTGTGATACTTAAAAACACCTAGAGGGGGGGTGAATAGGTATAAGTGCTAATCTAAGAAACTAAATGCAAACTAAGTGCGCTAAATGCGGAAGCTAATGCAAATCTTGCAACACACTTAATACAATCCAACAAGTGTAGCCGAATTCCCCTTGCGAGGCTCTGGACTAACTCCTCTTGATTCCCCTAGATATGGTTGAGGCGCTATGTGAAGCTCTTGTTGGATGAGTATAGGTGATGCACAAACACACAAGCAATTCAAGCAATGTGCACACACAATCAAGCCAAGCAATCAAGGATATAACAATATGAATTAATGAAAGGCAATAAGAAATATGCTCAACACAAGCAAGTATGATATGAGATGAAGTATGATGCTTTGCACAAAGTAAATGAGAGAGAGTTAGAGAGACAATGGGAGCAATCGCAAACACCAAGATTTGTTTCGAGGTTCGAGCACCTTGCTCTACATCCCCGCCTACACCACCGTGTAGGATTTCCACTATCTCAACTCCCACCGAGGGAATCTCTACCGAAGAGGATTTCTTACAACTCTATGAGTACCTAACTCCTCTCTCAATACAACCTCCACCGAGGCCAACAACAACCAACAACAACACCTCTACCAAAGAGGCTCACAACCAATCTCAATCACCTCACACTTGAGGGATACAAACCAATCACCCGATCACCTCTACCTAAGAGGGATACAACAAGAATAAGGGTGTACAACTTAGAGGTTACAAACAACAACCTCAAAACTCTCTCTTTCTTTCTCTTTCTTTTTCCACAAAACAAAGATCCTAATAGTTTAGGATAGAAGATAGCTCAAGTGTGGAAAACTAGGTGTTTGAAAAACTAGCAACAAAGAAAATCACTTGGGAAAATCCTTCCAAAAGATATAGAATGAAAACCAAGACAAATCTCCCAAAATATTCTTTTCTTTGATTTTTCCAAAAACCTAAAACAATAAAGATTGAAGAATTAAAGCCCCAAACACTTTTGAAAACTTGTTTTAAAACCTCTAGAAACCAGAAATTTTTCTCCTTAAAAACTTGGCCAAAATCCCCAAAGAGATGGAGTTTATATAGGCCAAACAGAAAACTAGCCGTTAGAGCTGAGCTAGCAGCTCTGACAGGCGTCGGTCGACCGGCCCGGTCGACCGCCAACGGTCAGAAAAGTGACCGTTGGGCACTAGCGGTCGACCGGCCCGGTCGACCGAAACATCCTGAGAGTTGAACTCTCAACTCGGTCGACCGGTCCGGTCGACCGACTACAATGTGTAGCCAGCGTGCACGTCTGTGCACATCGGTCGACCGACCCGGTCGACCGGCCACATAGTGCGGTCGACCGGTCCGGTCGACCGAACTGGCCTGGCAGGCACAGTGCAGATCTGCACAGATACGGGATTTGAAAATAGGTCTTTTCACTCAATAAAAATCCCATAAAATCACAGTAAATCTAAAAAATAGTTTTAATCACAATAAAAACTGTTTTTCTAAAAAATATGTTTTTCTAAAACTTGTTTTATCATTTTACTTTGATAACCAAACTTGTGATAAAAATTTCAAGACATATATCAATCATATCAATTCATTTTTGTGTCTTGCCAATTTTATCAAAAACAAAAATTGTATTTTATCAAACTAGAATTTTTCCAAAACATGAATAGGATAGTCAAAATAAGTTTGTCTAGCAAGTTTAAAGCATGTATGTATATCTAGAACATATCTAATATACATAGGTATAAGGTAAACTTGTTTTGATCTATTATTCATGAAAACCAAAAACCAAAACATGAAACGTGTGTGTTTTGTGCACTTGAGCATATCAACTAAACTAAGCTTTACAAATGGATCTAAAAACTCTATCTAAATTAGGATACCTAAGTCTTCTTGACGATCATCATCTTCAAGTAGACTTGCTCCAAAACTCCGTGATTCTCCAAGTGCAAAGGTATGATCTTTAAGCTTTGGCACCGGAATCACCATGATAAGCTTCTAATCATCTTGTTGAAGCTAATCACCAACTAATATCCTGTTAATGATCTGAAACTTAGAAACACAAGAATATTAGTAAACATAACTACATGAGTGTTGATCATCATCAAAACTAGAGTGGAAGGCCATTGGGCCAACATCTCCCCCTTTTTGATGATGACAAAACTCATGGAGTTATATATGCATGGATTAAAGATAAGCTTCAAGGAAGCTCCCCCTTAACTCATGCATAGGGATAAACAATAAATAATGCAATGAATGTTAAACATGAAACATGCATATGCATAAACAATAAATGGTTCTAGATATCAAATGGAATATTCAAAACAAAATAACCTCTAGATACCAATTACAAAACAAACTCTATAAAACGATTAAACTTAATATTCTTGAGATTAAAACATAATATATGCATAAACATAAGCATGCATATAAACTTCATAAATCTCCCCCTTTTTGTCAATCATCAACAAAGGGGTAAATCTCCCCCTTTTTGTCAATCAAAACAATGCAAACAATGTTCTCCCCCTTTTTGTCTAAAACAAAAACAAAGTCAATAAGGGGTGACTTTAAAAACATGATATCGATTGAAAATATGTTAATGAAGCATCTTGATACCAATAAACAAGGATCAATATATGTTATATGCTATATACATTCATGAAGAGGAAGACGCTAAGTTAGCTTCCCTACACATATGCATTACATGAAGAAGGGATGACAAGCCCCAATTCACATAACACATATTATGTAATGCATAAAAGGAGATGTGAAGCTCCCCCTACACACGTATATCATATAAAGAAGAGTTGTCAAGCTCCTCAATTTATAATATACTCAACATGAATCTATATGTAAGAGAGATGTTAAGCTCTCCTTGCATATAGGAAATACAAATCAAAACTTTGAATATTTTCTTTAAACAAAATTTTGAAAATACCAATTGTAATTAAACATAACAAATTTGAATGTCTAAACACAAATTTTGATACCAATTGTAAGAATATATTTCATTTTGAAAACATATAAACAAATTTGATGTTGATATCATATGTTCAAAATAACAACTTTTACTCATAAAGAGTGGGAGTACAAATACCAATTGAAATATAAAATCATATTTTCTCCCCCTTATGAAATACAAACTAAAGTCATGCATAGTCTTGATAACAATTTAAAAGTAATCAATTTAAACAAAATTGAAACTCAAGCACTAGCATAAACACAAACATATATATGTATGAAAAATAGATACCAATAGAAATTGATATACTTGGAATTTAAAGCATACATACATACAAAACATATATGAGTATACAAGAAGATCAAAATGATACCAATTGAAAGAGTTCAATGATACCAATTGACATAACAATAAGTTCAAGTGTATACATCATATTATCTACCACCCAATCATAATTCAAGTTTTAAAGATTTTCAATTTAGGGCATACATGAACATGATCTCCCATCCTACCGCCCTTGGAAGGTAGGAGTTTTCAAAGATAGATTTGAAAATGTAGTTTTGTTTGAAAATCACTACCAAAATGAAGAACACCGCAACTAGTTAAATGGAAAACTTGTTAAACTAGCACGAAATCCTTCAAGCAAGGAATAAAACAAAATTGAAATTCACATGATAATCATCACTCTAACCAATAAAGCATAACTCATGAGAAACAAAACATGAGCAATAGATATGAGTGTACAAATAATATGTGAAGATCATAATCATGAAAAATATTTCATTAAGCTCAATTATTCCTTAAAACATAATTCCATCAAAAACATGAAAAATCATATAAAACTACTTATTTAATCTTCAAGGCATATGTATGTCTAATACAAGCTAAAATATACATACATATCCAAAACTCAACGAGTCCACTAGATATATGCATTAAGGCACGTGGCTCAAAAAGATGTATATGTATAAGATTAGTTTGAACTAGGTAGACATATACATGAAGTTAAACATAAATACATGAAACATGAAAAACTAAATTTTCATCACAACAAATTTCATTTCAAGGTATATGTATGAATTGTCAAACATGAAGTATACATACATATCCCTAAACACAATTGAGTCCAAATATAGATTTGCATGAAAGGCAAATGACTCAAGGGGTATACATGTATATCTTCAAGTTTGGCAAAATAAACATATACATGAAATCAAAACTCATATAAATCCAAGAATATGAATACAAGTCTAAAATGTATGAAAACTAGACTATACTAGCACATCTAATGGGTTCAAATAAGCAATCAAGCCCAAACATATATAGATTTATTTGTGGCCCACTATATGTACAAGTATAATTCCTAGTCTTAATGAAAACTAACATCTAAATAAGTAATCTTAACAAGAAGCATCAAAACAAATACAAAAATCATCATGATAAAAGTCATCATGGAAAACTAAAACATGATTATTATGTAAATTCACATGTATTAGATTTATGATGTACATTATAGCTTAAACAAAAGTGAGAACACTAAATATGGGTTCATATAAGCATATGTGTCTCAAATACTATACATGTATGTCAAGGATCTAATAAACATGGAATGAACATACTAATCCATAGACATCAAAAACATGCTATAAACATTAAAACATGGAAAGCATGTAAACAATAAATGGGAGTAAAGGATTGTTACCAAAACCGAAGAAGCAACTCTCCTTGTCTCCAAAACATGGTGGTCATCTCCACCAAATCTTCCCTTGAAAGTGATGCATCCAATTGATTTCCTTTAAGTCCGGAACGCATCCACTCCAAGGTGCTATCACTCTCACGTCATGTGAGAGCCCACACCTACATTAAACAAAGGAGGGGTGGTCTTTGGTACCCATATCTTCTTGGGTCCATGGGGGTTAGTACCTTCTCTAACCCAAACAAAATTCTTTGCTAAATTAGGAGTATGTAATCTATCATAACAAAATTTAGCAAGGTGGCCCTTACGTCCACAATGTGTACATGAGTACACATGAGCATACATGTGTTGATGGTGTCCGTGTGGAGCATGTGTATGCCGTGATGGGTGTGCATGCATAAAGGATGGAACTTGTTTCTTTCGAACCAAGGTTTCCAACCGTGAGTGGTTCATGGCACATTGGCTCATAGTGGAGCCCAAACAATCCATTTTCTTCTTTAACAAATTTATATCATTTTCGAGCATAGAAGAAGTGGAACATGCAATGGGTGATTTAGGTGAAACTACCCTAGCATGGCAAACATGAGAATCAATCTTATTTGCAAAACAATATTTTTCTTTAAGCAAACATTTAAATCATTGGAAATAGAAATGATTTTGTTTTTCAAAACAACATTCTCTTTTAAAACAAAATCAACTCTAGAAGACAAGTTTTCATTTTTCTTTAAAATAGCATGGCAATCATTTTTAGACTTTAAAAATTCATTTTCTTTAAGTGCAAGTTCCATTGAGATCTCAATGAATCCCTTTCATTATAGACCTCAACCTTCTCTTGCAAAACATTGTCAAGTCTAGCATGCAAACACTTATTTTCTTTTTCAATTTCTAGACTTTTCTTTTTCAAAATCTTATATTTTTCAATTAACTTTTCACATACTATTGAAAGTTCTTCATTTAGAGCATGGGGATCAACAATATCATTACTAGAAGAACTAGCATCATCATCACTCTCTAAGTGGGTTCCGAATGTACCTCAAGGGAGTCATTCCCTTGGACCATATAGCATTGTTGTGGCTCGGATTCTCCACTAGATTCCTCTTCTTGTTGGATTTGGACTTGAAGCTTGGAGGTGTTGGTGGTTGTTGTCAACTTGTTCCACACTGCAAAAGCGGAATCAAGATTAGAAACACACATAAGATAATCTTTAGGTAATGTGCTTCTAATAGCCTCTAGGGCTAGTGCATTGGCCCCTATATGATTACCATCACCAAGATAACATCTCTTGGTGGCGGCAAGGAAGACATGCAAACCTAGGGTCTTTAGGTACATGGACATCCTATACTTCCAAACATCAACGTTGGAAGGGTCAAAGTTAGGAGGGGTCATGAAGTCCATGGTAAACTATATATGAATGTGCAAACAAACAATGCAAATGAGATTAGCAAGCAAATGGATCACTCCTAGGATGTTAAGCCTAAGTATCAGGAGCACTAGCTCTGATACCAATTAAAAACACCTAGAGGGGGTGAATAGGTGTAAGTGCTAATCTAAGAAACTAAATGCAAACTAAGTGCGCTAAATGCGGAAGCTAATGCAAATCTTACAACACACTTAATACAATCCAACAAGTGTAGCCGAATTCCCCTTGCGAGGCTCTGGACTAACTCCTCTTGATTCCCCTAGATATGGGTTGAGGCGCTATGTGAAGCTCTTGTTGGATGAGTATAGGTGATGCACAAACACACAAGCAATTCAAGCAATGTGCACACACAATCAAGCCAAGCAATTCAAGCAATGTGCACACACAATCAAGCCAAGCAATCAAGGATATAACAATATGAATTAATGCAAGGCAATAAGAAATATGCTCAACACAAGCAAGTATGATATGAGATGAAGTATGATGCTTTGCACAAAGTAAATGAGAGAGAGTTAGAGAGACAATGGGAGCAATCGCAAACACCAAGATTTGTTTCGAGGTTCGAGCACCTTGCTCTACATCCCCGCCTACACCACCGTGTAGGATTTCCACTATCTCAACTCCCACCGAGGGAACCTCTACCGAAGAGGATTTCTTACAACTCTAGGAGTACCTAACTCCTCTCTCAATACAACCTCCACCGAGGCCAACAACAACCAACAACAACACCTCTACCAAAGAGGCTCACAACCAATCTCAATCACCTCACACTTGAGGGATACAAACCAATCACCCGATCACCTCTACCTAAGAGGGATACAACAAGAATAAGGGTGTACAACTTAGAGGTTACAAACAACAACCTCAAAACTCTCTCTTTCTTTCTCTTTCTTTTCCACAAAATAAAGATCCTAATAGTTTAGGATAGAAGATAGCTCAAGTGTGAAAAACTAGGTGTTTGAAAACTAGCAACAAAGAAAATCACTTGGGAAAATCCTTCCAAAAGATATAGAATGAAAACCAAGACAAATCTCCCAAAATATTCTTTTCTTTGATTTTTCCAAAAACCTAAAATAATAAAGATTGAAGAATTAAAGCCCCAAACACTTTTGAAAACTTGTTTTAAAACCTCTAGAAACCAGAAATTTTTCTCCTTAAAAAACTTGGCCAAAATCCCCAAAGAGATGGAGTTTATATAGGCCAAACAGAAAACTAGCCGTTAGAGCTGAGCTGGCAGCTCTGACAGGCGTCGGTCGACCGGCCCGGTCGACCGCCAACGGTCAGAAAAGTGATCGTTGGGCACTAGCGGTCGACCGGCCCGGTCGACCGAAACATCCTGAGAGTTGAACTCTCAACTCGGTCGACCGGTCCGGTCGACCGACTACAATGTGTAGCCAGCGTGCACGTCTGTGCACATCGGTCGACCGACCCGGTCGACCGGCCACATAGTGCGGTCGACCGGACCGGTCTGGCAGGCACAGTGCAGATCTGCACAGATACGGGATTTGAAAATAGGTCTTTTCACTCAATAAAAATCCCATAAAATCACAGTAAATCTAAAAAATAGTTTTAATCACAATAAAAATTGTTTTTCTAAAAAATATGTTTTTCTAAAACTTGTTTTATCATTTTACTTTGATAACCAAACTTGTGATAAAAATTTCAAGACATATATCAATCATATCAATTCATTTTTGTGTCTTGCCAATTTTATCAAAAACAAAATTGTATTTTATCAAACTAGAATTTTTCCAAAACATGAATAGGATAGTCAAAATAAGTTTGTCTAGCAAGTTTAAAGCATGTATGTATATCTAGAACATATCTAATATACATAGGTATAAGGTAAACTTGTTTTGATCTATTATTCATGAAAACAAAAACCAAAACATGAAACGTGTGTGTTTTGTGCACTTGAGCATATCAACTAAACTAAGCTTTACAAATGGATCTAAAAACTCTATCTAAACTAGGATACCTAAGTCTTCTTGACGATCATCATCTTCAAGTAGACTTGCTCCAAACTCCGTGATTCTCCAAGTGCAAAGGTATGATCTTTAAGCTTTGGCACCGGAATCACCATGATAAGCTTCTAATCATCTTGTTGAAGCTAATCACCAACTAATATCCTGTTAATGATCTGAAACTTAGAAACACAAGAATATTAGTAAACATAACTACATGAGTGTTGATCATCATCAAAACTAGAGTGGAAGGCCATTGGGCCAACAATACTTTCATAACTATGAACATTTTGGGGACTGAGACAAGTTATTTTACTTGGTTATGATGGGAATGGAATTGATTTTGTTGATGTTATGAAATACAAAGTTACATTTGGTGGAAACAAATGATGTGAAATCATATGAAGATTGTGGATTTTGATTGTAAATATACGCATGAATATAAGTAAGCCCTGTGGGCCAAAAGTGTTATTTGGTATAAATAGGTCGTGGTGAGCTGAAATTTATGTGTTGCATTATGGCAGAGTCAAAATATTAAAGGAGGTGCTGCCGAAATTTTTAGAAAATGAAGGAGATTATGATTAAATTGGGATTTATTAGACTAATCTTATATTTAAAATCTGAGCTGTTACAATAATCTATTGAATAAAACCGTAATAGTAGAGCAATCAAGTAAGTTTTTGACCCCACTTTGGCAACATTATTGTGGGACCTAAATGTCCATGGCTGGGTTGTTAAGGGGGGCAAACCCGTCTCAACCATTTTTTGGTAAAATCATTGCTGAAAAAAGTGAGGTTTTCGTATACTTAACTCTAAATTTTCTCAATTTTTACAAAAAATTGTTTGTTTGAAAAACTCTGAAAACTAAAAAGTGATGCTGATAGCATTTTTTTCAATTTTGTTTTCACTACAGGCGTGTTTGGTTGCAAGGAAGTGGGCGGAAGTAAGAAAATTGGAAAGTATAATTGCTCACTTTTCTATCTATCCAAACACCGGAAAAGGAAAATAAAGAAAACCCCTTTTCCTTTCCTTTTCTCTTTTCTCTTTCTCTTTTGCACAACCATTTCCTCACTTCATGAGTGCTACAGTTAACTTTGTGGTCATGTAAATCTCATTTCTAATAAGTTGTAGCACAGAATAGTTAATTTTTTGATCATATAAATCTCACTTACATTCTAATTATAGCCCATTTTATATTTTTCTTAATTTATTTTTATTTTACTATTATTTTGCGATGAACTTTGTGGTTAATTTTTTCACTTTCACTTTCACATTACAATCCAAACACTAGAAAAGATATAATATTTTTCAAATCATACTTTCCAATAACATCTAAATATCAGAAAACTTGCTAACTAATTCCCAACTTTTAAAGGAACCTATTATCACTTTCTCACTTTCACCCTTTCTCAAACAGCTCCTATAAAAAAACTGAAAAACGAGTGAAAATATAACAGGGTGAGACTCGTCATCAAAATTTTTGAAAGAAAATTGATTTTGTGAGCCCCTGACAATTTTCTCAGATCCTTCTCCCAACCAAACACAAACCAGCCCTAATGAGTAATCATCACGGTATCTCTTCTTCTGCGGGGAGCAATCAAATTTTGAGTCGCAAACCAAAGAAGTCCCTCATAAACCTTCAAATTTCCTTCTCCATAAAAACTCCCCTGGAAACCCTCTTTTCTTTTCCCCTGTTCTTCTTTTCTTTCCATCTATGATCGAATCTATTGAAGAAGTCAATCGATCATCGACACCAAGCGTGTTGGCGGACGGCCTGTATCCGGCCATCGAACCCCTGGCGGTCAAATCGTCGGAACCGACGGCAACGGCATCGCCTAGGGTTTCTGATCATTGCTGCGACGACGCCGAGGAATCCCAAAAATTTTCCAGGTTTCTTCTTTCTCTCCGATCTTTGATTGGTTTTGCTGAGGAAAAGAATAAGAAATTTGATTCTGTTGGTAGTTTGCTTGCTTGTATTTCCATCTTCTGAAAAGACTTAATTTTGGTGGAGTTTTAGGAGATGTTTAGGATTTACCGTTGTTCATCAGCTGAAATTAGCTGAGATGTGTCAAGTTTGAATCTTTGTTGAGTTGTCTTACTTTATTTTACAAATTCGTAAATGTTATAATCGTTCTCAATGATTTTCTCAAGCTTTAATTTAGGGTAGGATGCTAGTTTGTAGAAGCAGAGAAATTAGCTAAAAAATCTGTCGCTGTGTAATTGTGTAGATGGTCTCAATTGACACCGTGTAACTCCCATATAATTTTACAAATCGATCTAACTTAATATTCGGGAAATTGAATTTAGGGGGCTGGTTTCAGTTTGAATGAGGACCACAGAGAAGATGCCATTTCTGCTGTAAATGATGAGTTCTCAACCCTGCACATATCTCAGACCAAAGAAAGCAAGACAAACATGATTGAATCCTCCGACAGATAGGAAGCAAGGGAAATACTTAGGGAAATACTTCTACTATGACTCTCCTCTCCATGAGGAGACCGGCATTTGGGTACCTGTTTCAGTCCCTCCCTTGTCTGAGAGCGATCACCAAGAGTGGAGTAGAGGTTTCTCCATCAGTGGGGCATAGACAATGTGGGACGTGTTCTCCGAGATGCTTCTTGCAGCCTGAGGTAAAGTGAGCTCCCTGACTACTGGGTGAGATCCGGAGGGGAACGGTATCTTTCATATCTACACACCTTTCGGAGCAAGCTTGGAAAGAGATGCTGCCACTCTGACTGAGGCTAATTTTGGGAATGCAAAGGAAATTCTTGATACGGAGCCACGTAAATGACTGGCTGACAGTGCCTCTTCTTCTTGTATGCTTTGCAGCTTTCGCTTCCATCCAATCATCTGCTCTCGACATCACTCTCGATTTTGCGGTGGGATTTTTTGCGTACAGTGTTCAAGAGGAAGGAGCATGTTACCTCCAAAATTCCGATCAGCTGACCCACACGGGTGTGTGATGTATGCTGTGTGCGTTTGGAATCTGTTCAACCTTACTTGATGGGTCAAGTTCGCCGTGCTTCTCAGTTGCCGACTCATGACTTGACTGATCTTTGCACCTTGAGGTCGTGGTTGAACTTTCCATGGGGTCAATCGATGGAGTACGAGATATATAAGGCGGCAAATGTAATTCGTGGATACAGTAAGGTAAAGGCTAATCATTTGCAACTTTCATCCAATCAAATTTATTGTTGCTCTTCATGGTCGTTCTGTCATTAGATGTAACTGTTAAATTACTTTAGCATGAACTTTCTATTTTAGTGCTCTTACAACCTTGAGTACGTGGAATTCTGTTTTTATCCATGTGATATGACCGATACCGGGAAATCTAGGAAATCATACATTATTCTTTCACTGAAGTAATAAAAAGGTGCCATCATTTGTCCTCTAAATATTACTCATCACTAGCATTCATGTCTCAGGTGGGTTTGCTGAAACTTGAGAAATCCATCCCTGATGCCATTCTAAAACAAGCAAAAGGCCTTGCAATTCTAGCCGTTGCAAAGCTCGGATTGATGGTTACCTATAATGTTGGAACTGGATTGGTTATTGCTCATAGAGAAGACGATTTCTGGTCTACTACTAAGGCATGAATTTTCAACTGTCTATCACAAGGATAACAACAGTAATATGGTCATTCATATAGCAGCACACAATTTGGGCTTCACGTTCAGTGTGATTCAGTCTTGGTGTCCTGATTCTATGGATGCCATCAATGAAAACAAAAAAAATGTCCTTCATTGTGCAGTAAGACGTCTTGACCATTTTGTGACAAATACAATTGCAGAGGTAGCGGAGTTACGATTGTTAGATAAATCATCAAGACAACATGACAATACACTTTTGTATCTTGCTGTTCTTGAAGACAAATATCATTTGTCTTTTTTATTTTTTCCTAGAGTAAAGTAATGATCGTCAACAATAATGGCTGCATAGCTTATGACTTATTTTGTTTAAGAGAAACGCAACTTACTGATCTGACAGGTGCAAATTTATTTATTTATTTATTTATTTGAAATAAGTTTTTATAAAAGGAAAAATTACCTAATTTTATCCAACTTATAGTTGTGATAGTATTAATTGCAATATCGGCTTACTGCACTCTCACTTAATTAAATTCTTTCACACATGCTGACAGGCATATTGTTTTGTAGCATTGATTTATATTTAAATAACGTTGACCGAGTCCAATCTTTATAAATATTTTCTTTCTTCTAATGTGCATTAGGATCATGCATCCAAAAATTTTACTAATGGGTTACATGTTCTTCTCTTTTCACATGTGAGTTGCGCGTCTCTTCTAATTTTTCATTATTTTTTAACACAATTTTTTGGGTACATACTCACATTCTGCTTCATAAGAACATATTGTTTGAGTGCTGTAAAAATGTGTTCTTGTGAAGCAAAAGGTGAGAGTGCACCTGAAAAAAAGATTGTGTTAAAAAGATAATGAAAAATCAGAAGAGACACACAACTCGTGTGAAGAGAAAAACATATAACCATGCATGAAAATTTTTAAATGCATGATCCTAGTGTACATGATAAGAAAGAAAATATTCAAAAGGATTGACTCGATCAACGTTATTTAGAAATAGATCAGTA